>JAXRKP010001562.1:0-112703 GCA_037039925.1 Doris montereyensis | reverse complement strand
CTAGATCCATAACATAAGCATGTACCCACTGATTGCGTGAGCGAATTTATGCAATCCGGAACGACTCCTCTCATTAAATTCCATAATTTTAATAGATCTAGATCTATAATGCCTTTATGTTTCCGACTCATGTCGCCTTCATCGTCAAAATTAAAGTAACCACTGTCTACTGCCAGACAGTGATCATTGAGCCGTGACAGTGGGACTGGATTGCATTGTGCAACGTAGTAACTCATTGCCCCCTCCCTGCCTAATATGACGTGTTTGTTTGGCTAATCTGTTCATCCTACATTTTAGACTATCATTCGTTAGCCCTTATGCAAGGCCACATACAGACTTCATGCTGTCCCACGTCATTGAGGATGGGTCGTCGATGTCCAACTCATTGTTCTATCTCCTCACCTGCTTTGAGGCTTTTGATTGGCTGATTAGTAATCTATTCATAGTACACATGTAACTAAGAGGTGGGATTAACTTTGAAATGAGCAATAACAATAACATTGACCTACAATGTGTCAATGTGTCTAGTAATGTGATTAGTTTTATTACAATTTAGTTGGCATTTCGTATCTTTTTTCACTGACAAGCTGCTCATGTACAGTATCGGGTACTGAGGCAACAGAGTTTTTGTGTGATGTATTTGATAGAAAAATTTCAGTTTCACCAGAAAAGCGGGCACTTGTAACACAAAATGGGCATTCAGGTGGAAGGCACTCTTGTGAGACTTGATGACTCGTAGAGAGCTAGATTCTAGATCAGAAAATTTATTTCACCTTCTTATTTTTTTTTGGTTGTTCTTCTCTTTTAAAAAAAATGGATCATGTTTAAATGAGACTGTCAGAAAAGTTAGTCTGGTCAATCCACTCATCTTCCCGTGTCACTGTCGTGACTGAGGGGGAAGGGAATCAGGATTCCCACTGATACTGACGTGTAAGTTTTGTAAAAATTTGGGATATCAATTTCAAATATATATGCTGTGTTCACAATTCACTGTGTCTGTGCTTTCTAATATAACTGTGTGTAGTTTCTCGGCGTAATTACTAATATATGGCTCCTTCATAGCTTTGGTGCTGTGTAAGAGTATGGTGTAATGAATTAAAAATCCATGGAAGGTTATTATTCATGATGTTTAGAATGTGATGTTGAGTATGATCCCATATATATGTTGAGTATAAATTCACCTACAGTATTATGTTATGTATTAGTTGTTATCATTATTATGTGAAATAATAATATTACGAATGACGAATTGTCAAGAATTAACTAAGGGAGATTATCCATCCTGCCCCTTCCCTTGCAGACTTCTAAAGAAAACGGTGTTGTTATTTTCCATCAATATATTATATCGTCGTAATAATTCCACTTGACTTATACAAGTCTTAACATGTGACACCTTTATATTCTCAAAAGTTTTATAATAAGCCATGATAAAGAAAGAGCAGACTACAATTGGCAGTAGCGGTTAATTTGCGTAAGAGTAGCCATTACCGCTTCCTCTGCAATTAGGTTTAAATTACAACACATTGTCTTCTTTAGCATCAATGATATGTCATAAGCCCCATGCTTTTTACACAAGATACCATCTTAATACGTAAACAGGTGACCAAGACAATTCACTTCAATGAAACCCTTTCTCACTCTAATAAAAGGATCTATTTTTCGCACCTTGAGACTTTTAACACCTATTTGGACTCTTAACAAGATTGGCGAAGATAGCCGCAGTTGTCTCAAATATGATTGGCTGACCAATCAGAAAGATAGTATTTAGTTTTAGTTTTAGAATGGAAAAACAATGACGATAGACAATTTTGTAATAGGGCATCTTCCATCCACACGAAAAAGCTGCCCTCTGCACCACAAAGTTAACAGGATGAGGCCTTCGCTCTACGAGGTATGTCATAGCAGAACGGGGGGGGGATAGGCATTGCGCCGCAGGTGTTAAAGTTGCAGGGGGGGGTCTTCTGATTTTTTAAATTTGGGTTTTTACTTTTAGTACGAGAGTAACTGTCAAAATATAGTCATCCTTTATCTTTGAAAAGTTTGTAGCATCCTTGGTTGCCATGGAAAAAGGCACCATCTTTTATTTTGACCCAATTTTCAAATTTATCTCTAACGTTTTTTTTCGCTTCCATATCTAAAGAGTGACTTTGGGTTTTTAGATATTTTGGATAGGTTTTTTTTAATGAATTTTTTATAACGTATACAAAAATGGCAAAAAGTTAACAAGATATAAAAAATAGTGTGTGTTGTGAAAACAGAGGTCAAAGTGACCATTTTTCTTCTTCTATTCCTATCCTTTTGAAATGTGAGTGAGTTTAGAAACACGCCGACCGGCAACTGGTGTTTTCCGCCTCTTCCTCTTACGTCACTCAGCGTTTGACAAAGTCAGCGAATAGCTTGCTGGTACTATGTTGCCAGCCACATTACACAGGTTTTCAGTGCCATCTTCTCAGTCAGCTTTAGGGTAATTGATGTCAAAATTTTGACTACTTTTTACCTCCTTGCCTTCAAAATATTTCGTAACAAAAATATTATACGTCATATATATATGGACATTTTTCTGTCATAAAATTGTAGATAAATGATCGTTATCCCGAATATGCAAAGAACAGAAAATCAATATTTTGGTCCCAAACCCGCCAATCCAGGTGTCACTTTTTTGTTTTAAGAATTGTGAACAGGGCCAGGTCTTGTATGAGATCCTAACTTTCTAACAGAATAGAGGAAAACGATTTGTGTGTAACACTACATAACATTCTATTTATTTGTACGTTTACACTTTTCCAGCCACATCACATCGGAAAGGTTCATTGTGGAGCCAGTCACGGGAAGTTCCAAACCGGAAGATTGCTCTCTTCTAATTATTGATCGCGTCACCCATGAGATTTATTTGCAGGGTAAGAATAGTCACCGAGTGCAACAGATGTGGATTCAGGATTCTGCTGTTTTATGTAACGTCATACGAAACATAGTGATAAGTTTTACTTAAATCTGTTTATGAAACAAGAAATATTCCTTTAGCTCTGAATTTACAAAAAGAATTTAGAGTGCTTCGACATGTATATACTTTTGTTAGTATCGTTGTTTTAAAGTGTTTACTAGACACGCTGGAGAGAAAGTTATGGGGTAATATGGAATAAGACTGTGCTAATCACAACATCAGCATTGACTTTCAACGATTAATAGCTGTTGTTGTGAGTGATTTGTAGATAAAATTTATGTTTCTTTGCTGTCTATATTGTTTAGATGCTGGCAAGTACCTTGATTACTTAAAGAGAAGCTCAAAGCCTTTTGTGATGTCAATGAAAATATTTTAAAGAACTTTACCTCCATTTTGATTAAATAGGAAAAAGTCAATTCAGACATTTAAAAACTTGAAAGTGTTGAAGTTCTAACGTTGTTTTTATTAAATGTTCTTTTTTTAGTATGTGTATACATGTGTGTGAATAATATTCAAAGCAATATAAAATATAATGTGGGTTTTAATCAACTTAATTTCTTTCTTTTACCCAGAAAACGCAGGGCAAGTTCCTGCCTCTGCCATTAGCAAAATCATCTTTGGCGTTGTTGGAATTGTCAGGTTGATTGCAGGTAAGTGTTTAGTATGCCTTTACTTTTAAGATTTAGCTATGATTTCCTTCCAATTGATTATAAACCAGCATATTATTTAAGTTTTACTGTCTGTAGATCAAATACATTTTGAGCACAGGTCGTTTCAGCTCTGAGAGAACCCTTGAAACGACTACCATCATGCTCCCTCATGGCTCAGCTGGTCACTAAGTCCTATATAGATTCTATATTGTATCCTCAAATTTTAAATGGAATTGATATATTTGCTTACAAAATGTATTACTTTTTAGCCAGAAACGTAGTGTAGTCATTCATTGTTGATAACAGATTTGATCAATGTACCCCTTTGTTGCTGAGAGCTGACTGGTTTTGGTTTGCATCGCATCCTATTTTGGGGGGGGGGGTACTCTTTTATTCATTTCCACCCTGCTAAGAAAATTTCACTGAAACGCAATTTTGTGGCATATGTGGTGAGTTTTTAACTTTTTTTTTGTCTGTTTTTTTTACTTTGACGTTTGCACTGCTGGAAGAGAATTGTTGATTATTTTATCTTGCCAGGACCTTATCTGATGGTAGTGACAGAGAGAGAGAAAGTTGGCACTATCCAGGAACACGTCATTTGGAAAGTGAAAAAGACGGAAACCTTAGTCTACAGTAGAACTTTAACTCATCTAACAGAAAAGCAGGTCAGTTTGAACGATCATTCACATAAGATAAGATATGATTTTATTGTCCAAAAGTGGCACATTTCTTTGGTGTTGCAATACCTTCAATACAATATAAAATACAACACTCTTTTACTATACATAGATTATTCTTCACACACAAACAGCTTACGCACATTTAAGCATTATGTGATTAAAATATAACATACACAGAAATATCATCTTTCTAATACATGTAAACGTAGTCATTGCAATGAATAATGTTCAAAAGAGTGGAGAGGATAATGAAACTAATGATGGTAGTGATAATGATTTTACAGATGATGGTAAGAATGATCCTTTATATCGGTCTTAATGGCACAAAAAACAAGAGGGTCTTTTGAGTGTTTGGACAGTTTGATTTGAGTTGTTAATGGGTGGTTTTGGTCTGTAACAGTGGCATTATTTTTCCTCGAACAGTAAGATTCATAAATGTCATCATTTGTTACCATGAGATACAAGATGGCCAGTTACTTGACAAAGACGTCAGTCTTAGCATTGATTTTACAAGCATATTGCCGTTTTGGGAAAAGAGAGAGAGTCTTAGCATTGATGTTCTTGTTGGCAGGCTCCAGGCAAAGGCCGTTTTTTATTATTACTGTCTGGTATAATTATACATCATATTATGTTGCACGTCCATTTAAGTTGAGATTTTCATACACAGTTTAGAAAGAAAGAAAAACTTGCTGAAAACTGTGCCTCCATTTTGCTTAATGTCTTTGTTGATATTCACTTTACATATGCTTTGCATAATGTGTTTTCCAACAGCTCTTTGGGATATGGTGTAAATTGAATCTTTAATTCTTTCTACCCAGAATTAAAAATCCGGTGTTCCCAGCTTATGCCAGAATTAACTTTTTGGAGCAGTGTGAAATTTCTACCCGAGTGTCTAAAATTCACCACAAATATATTAAAATAAGGAACAATTCAGCATATTTGGTATCATATTAAAGGGAAATAAATTTCCCATCAAACAGTGATAGGGTGATTTTCATGGATATATAGGGTGAGGCAGACCTCCGTTTATCTCAATTTCATCGAAATCATCCCGGTTTTGTAGCGAAAATTTGTGAAAAATGGCATGTCCCGATTTTTTGGTAATGCAACTGTAGTTGTTGCCTGGAGGGCATTGTTCCATATATTCAGCGTGCGATTTTTGTTTTTAATCGGCCAATATCCGGATGTCTTGCCTATCCAGGATTCATGTTATTAATGGTGTATCGATTCTTCGCTGATATATTGTTCTCTTTGCCCAATCTTCAGAGTACTCATGCTGTACTTGTTCGAGACTTCAAAAATCGTTGTATGATGAAGTATTATTGAGACCCACCACGATTACTAGAGCCTGGAATTAAAAACTGATCAAGCAGAAGGCTTCGCTGATATTCAGTGACTTGTTAGATTTAGATCTAAACGTCTCTAGTATGAAGGATGTCTAGATTTAGGTCTAGATGATCTGTATCTGATTTTTTAACTCTTAAAGCCCTGAACAACGGCAGCCATTCACGTTTTGACTGAACAACGCTGTCAACGTTACTCTGGTATTATTTCGTTTGACTCAAGTATAAGTTTGATAATCAAAGGGAAAGCACTCTACTTATTCACATGCCCCATGAAAGGGAAAGTAGAACAGAAACAAATGAAAAATCTTGTGTTTTCTGTGCATTTTTTCCCCCATTTTTGTGTTTTTTTTTCAATCCTGCAAATCAGATGATTTTTGTTTACAAATATGGCTTCTGCTAGTTCATCTAGTGCACCTTTCCGATTGACAGCACAACAAGCCTTAGAATTCTGTACTGTTAATGAAGGTTCTGGTTTAGACGATGATGAACTGAGTGAATCTGATGATAATTTGTTTGATAATGATTTACCTATGGAAGACAGTGACGATTCTGATAGATCTAGTGGTCGCAGTAGTACAAAAAGACCTTGCATCTCAGCCTCTCAAACTGCTAAAGGTAAAGGCAGGAGAAAGACGTCTAGATCTATCTCTAGATTTACTACTCCTAGATGTAGATCTACTGTAATTGAAGTAGTTAGGCCTATTTGGGTGCCAGTTGAAACAAATCAAGAGCTACCAGTAACAACATCAAAGACTTTTCGTTTTCTACAAAGGATGGATGAGACCCAGGTGTTCTGGCAGATCTGGATGAAAACTAGAGAAATTGCCAATCATATTATTAGCTCAGTGAATGATTATGCTGCAGTTCAAGTGCAGAAGCACAATCCACCTAGAAAGTATTCTCATCATGGACCCCTATACATAATATGAACTTTTCAAATTCACCGCAATGACAATGGTTATGGGCATAGACAAACGTCCATCCATCAGCGATTATTTTTCCTCATCAAATGATTGCTTGTACACTCCATTTTACAACAAAACATTTGAAAGGATAGATTTGAACCATTTTTCAAACCATGCTCCATGTAGGTGAGCCTGATTCACAGGGTGAGGCAAAAATTGAGCCATTTGTTGACAGCCTTTTTCATTGAAGCCTTCACCCCTTACCAAAAGGTTTTAATAGATGAAAGGATTGTAGGATTCAAGGGCAGATGGGCCTATAAACAATGCAATGCTGCCAAGCCATCCAAATACCACATAAAGAGTTTTGGTCTTGTGGATAACACAACAGGATATGTAATAAATTTGCGGACATATTACGGTACGAACACGTCATATGATCCTGACCTTGCCGTAAAAATATGTGACACTGATGACACCACTTGGAAAAGGCTATCATATGTTTGCGGATCGCTATTACACAACCAGGGTATTAGTCGATCATCTCCTCACACAAAAGCATTACTACACTTGGACAGTTCAAGTCAATCGCAAAGGTTTCCCACAAGACATTAAATCCCTTGCACTCAGGCACACAGAAAGTAAATATTGGACAACAGATGACCAGTCCATCCTTTGTGTTGCTTGGAAAGACAAAAAGGCAAGAAAGTCTGTGATCTTGGTGTCTTCTTACTCATCTGCTGAGAACATTCAAATAAAAAACAAGGCAAAGCCACTCCCAGTTCACAGCTACAGCATGAGCATGAATGGCTTTGACTGAGCTGATCAACTGCTTGGATACTATGGAATCTATGCTCACAGTTACAACATGAGCATGAACGGCTTTGACTGAGCTGATCAACTGCTTGGATACTATGGAATCCATGCTCACAGCTACAACATGAGCATGAACGGCTGTGACTGAGCTGATCAACTGCTTGGATACTATGGAATCCATGCTCACAGCTACAACATGAGCATGAACGGCTTTGACTGAGCTGATCAACTGCTTGGATACTATGGAATCCATGCTCACAGCTACAACATGAGCATGAACGGCTGTGACTGAGCTGATCAACTGTTTGGATACTATGGAATCCATGCTCACAGCTACAACATGAGCATGAAAGGCTTTGACTGAGCTGATCAACTGCTTGGATACTATGGAATCTATGCTCACAGCTACAACATGAGCATGAACGGCTGTGACTGAGCTGATCAACTGCTTGGATACTATGGAATCCATGCTCACAGATCCAACATGAGCATGAACGGCTGTGACTGAGCTGATCAACTGTTTGAGAGGGAGTGAGCAATTTATGAAATGAAAGACAAATGCAAGGAAGAATAGAAGTTGGATGATAATTGACAGGTATGTCATGCACGTATATGTGACCGGATAGCAGAAGGGCTGGGCTGAGCATATGTGTGTGTGTGAAGGAAGTGAATGTGAAAATATGATAGAATTCAGGTTTTATTGGCATGGGGTTGGGGGGGGGGGGCTATTATAATGGACATTTTTACTTGGGAAAAGGCAGAACCAGCATCAACAATGACCATTTTAAATATTATTAAATTCCCCAGTGCCAATAAACAATAAAACCTCAATTCTAGTACTAAATCAGCATTACAGTTGCCTCCTTCCCACTCATTGTTTACACACAGGAAGTGGAAGACACACTCACTTTTCCTTTTGTTCTCATCAGCGGTCACTTATCTTGCTACTCATTGTGCTATCATATTTTCACATTCTTCACACACAAATGCCCACAGTGCATGACATACCTGTCAATTATCATTCAACTTCTATTCTTCCTTGCATTTGCCTTTCACTTCATAAGTTGTTGCTCACTCCCTCTCTAACATACACACTCACATACATTCGAGATCGCACGAAACACACGAAAATGCTCACTATTTCTCTCTTTTACACACACACACATGCGCGACATTTCTCTCTCTCTCTCTCTCTCTGACATGCGTGTGATCGCACTTTGCTGCAGGGGGAGTCATATTGTTTCAAAGACTTTAATTCAACTTGATTTAGATCTATTAGATCTAATTAAGAGTACAGATAGAGATCATCTAGACCTAGCTCTAGACGTCCCTAATACTAGGGACGTTTAGATCTACATCTAACAAGTCACTGAATATCAGCGAAGCCTTCTGCTTAATCAGTTTGAAATTCAAGGCTCTAGTAATAACACGTAATCATACAACGATTTTTGAAGTCTCGAACGAGTACAGCCCGAGTACTCTGAAGAATGGACGAAGAGAACAATATATTAGCGAAGAATTGATACACCATTACTCATAATAACATGAATCCTGGATAGGCACGACATCCGGCTATTGGCTGATTAAAAACAAAAATGGCCGCTGAACATACGAAACTATGCTGATCATGCAATGACTACAGTTGTATTACAAAAAATCGGGATGGGCCAATAGAAAATCGGAATTTCGCAAATTTTCGCTAAAAATCGAGATGATTTCGATTGAATCGGGATAAACGGCAGGTCTGGGGTAGGAAAAAAAAGAGTGAGTGAAAGAAAAATAGAAACAAAAAAATCCTTTACCTTCAGCTTTATTTTCATCATATCTCTTCAAAATGTTGATTGATGTAATCCAAATGGTTTTCATAATGGAGTAAATCCATATAGCTTTCAATTGATGTATAACATGAGGGCATTTGTTTGATAAATCTTTCTTGTATGGAATATTTAAAAATTTCAAAGCACAGGTAAAAGTAGAACTTTTTTGGGATTCATGCCGACATTACGGTTGGGTTGAAACGTGAAACAAGTGTCTGCCTCACCCTCCGTTTGAAGTGACTCAGTCCTTCTCCATTCTCATTCTAGATCTAGATCTATCTGTTCTTGTAGTAATAGGATTTGGTCTAGAACTATTTATTATAGTCATAAAACTAGATGACATAGAGAGGAAATCTGGATATACATCTAGATCTGGATCAAACTATGACTAGATCGGTGGATTCATCATTACTTGTTGATTGATTTGGATTATCATCTCCTAATACAAGTCACTGATATCACTATCAACCTCCCTGACATCTGTTATTCATCCATAAGGGCACTAACCTGTGTTATATCTAACAGATGAGGTTGCTTTGATGGTCTCTCAGCCATATCTCTGGTTGAATATTCGTGAAATTCCAATGTTGACAGTTGGAAACGCTTTGGCAATGTAAGAACGAAAGTAGACCGGAAGAGTCTAAATAGTAGCACAAAACTATCCTCTAATGAAATGAGATCCTAGGTATCGATAACCAGCTCTTAAAATACGTGTGTATGTGGGAAATTGAATGGATGACTGGCTGGTTCTTCCAACACAATAGGAAAATTGGCATGGATGCCTGAGTCGTCACTCTGGGTGGAAAGAGTTCATTAGTTATTACCGCATGAAATAATGCTTGTGCAATATATATAAATTGGCTCTCACAGACTTGTGTTGAAAGTGTAGCGGTACTTTTTTAAAACTGTTCACACCTGGAAATATGTCCATGTCCTTTGATAATAATAATAATAATAATACTGTGTACATCTATGTCCATGTATGTTTTCCAGATAGCACTCAACAGAGGTTACCTTGGTCTAGTAGACATGATGCTCAAAACTGAGAGTTTTTACTACTCAACGACCTTTGACCTCACACATACATTACAGCGACTACACAACACCAGCCCTGACTTTAGACTTTGTCTCTTCACGAAAGAGTATGTTGTTTTCTCTTACTTGTGTGTGTACTTTGTCTCTTCACGAAAGAGTATGTTGTTTTCTCTTACATGTGTGTGTACGTTGTCTCTTCATGAAAGAGTATGTTGTTTTCTTACTTGTGTGTGTACGTTGTCTCTTCACAAAAGAGCATGTTGTTTTCTCTTACTTGTGTGTGTACGTTGTCACTTCACGAAAGAGTATGTTGTTTTCTTACTTGTGTGTGTACGTTGTCACTTCACGAAAGAGTATGTTGTTTTCTCTTACTTGTGTGTGTGTACGTTGTCACATTATGAAAGAGTATCATGTTGTTTTCTCTTACTTGTGTGTGTACGTTGTCACATTATGAAAGAGTATCATGTTGTTTTCTCTACTTGTGTGTGTACGTTGTCACTTCACGAAAGAGTATGTTGTTTTCTCTTGTGTGTGTATGTTGTCACTTTACGAAAGAGTACCATGTTGTTCTCGCTGACGTGTGTGTATGTACGTTGTCACTTTACGAAAGAGTATCATGTTGTTTTCTCTTACTTGTGCGTGTACGTTGTCACTTTACGAAAGAGTACCATGTTGTTCTCACTGACGTGTATGTTGTCACTTTACGAAAGAGTATCATGTTGTTTTCTCATACTTGTGTGTGTATGTTGTCACTTTACGAAAGAGTACCATGTTGTTCTCACTGACGTGTGTGTTGTCACTTTACGAAAGAGAACCATGTTGTTCTCACTGACGTGTGTGTTGTCACTTTACGAAAGAGAACCATGTTGTTCTCACTGACGTTTGTGTTGTCACTTTACGAAAGAGTATCATGTTGTTCTCACTGACGTGTGTGTGTATATATGTTGTCGCTTACGAAAGAGTATCATGTTGTTCTCACTGACGTGTGTGTGTTGGTACGTTGTCACTTTACAAAAGAGTATCATGTTGTTCTCACTGACGTGTGTGTGTGTGTGTGTGTATGTTATCACTTTACGAAAGAGTATCATGTTGTTCTCACTGACGTGTGTGTGTTGGTATGTTGTCACTTTACGAAAGAGTATCATGTTGTTCTGACTGACGTGTGTGTGTGTGTATGTTGTCACTTAACGAAAGAGTATCATGTTGCTCTCAGTGACGTGAGTGTGTATGTATGTTATCACTTTGTGAAAGAGTATCATGTTGTTCTTACTGACGTGTGTGTGTGTGTATGTTGTCACTTTACGAAAGAGTATCATGTTATTCTCACTGACGTGTGTGTGTATGTATATTGTCGCTTTACGAAAGAGTATCATGTTGTTCTTACTGACGTGTGTGTGTTGGTACGTTGTCACTTTACAAAAGAGCATCATGTTGTTCTCACTGACGTGTGTGTGTGTGTGTATGTTATCACTTTACGAAAGAGTATCATGTTGTTCTCACTGACGTGTGTGTGTTTGTATGTTGTCACTTTACGAAAGAGTATCATGTTGTTCTCACTGACTTGTGTGTGTATGTATGTTATCACTTTACGAAAGAGTATCATGTTGTTCTCTCTGACGTGTGTGTGTGTGTATGTTGTCACTTAACGAAAGAGTATCATGTTGCTCTCAGTGACGTGAGTGTGTATGTATGTTATCACTTTGTGAAAGAGTATCATGTTGTTCTTACTGACGTGTGTGTGTGTGTATGTTGTCACTTTACGAAAGAGTATCATGTTATTCTCACTGACGTGTGTGTGTATGTATATTGTCGCATCACGAAAGAGTATCATGTTGTTCTTACTGACGTGTGTGTGTTGGTACGTTGTCACTTTACAAAAGAGTATCATGTTGTTCTCACTGACGTGTGTGTGTGTGTGTATGTTATCACTTTACGAAAGAGTATCATGTTGTTCTCACTGACGTGTGTGTGTTTGTATGTTGTCACTTTACGAAAGAGTATCATGTTGTTCTCACTGACTTGTGTGTGTATGTATGTTATCACTTTACGAAAGAGTATCATGTTGTTCTCTCTGACGTGTGTGTATGTATGTTGTCACTTTACGAAAGAGTATCATGTTGTTCTCTCTGATGTGTATGTGTATGTATGTTGTCACTTTACAAAAGAGTATCATGTTGTTCTCTCTGACGTGTATGTGTATGTATGTTGTCACTTTACAAAAGAGTATTATGTTGTTCTCACTAACGTGTGTGTGTAATTATGTTGTCACATTACGAAAGAGTATCATGTTGTTCTCAATGACGTGAGTGTGTATATAGGTTGACGTTTACGAAAGAGTATCATGTTGGTCTCACTGACGTGTGTGTGTGTGTATGTTGTCACTTTATGAAAGAGTATCATGTTGTTCTCACTGACGTGTGTGTGTGGTACGTTGTCACTTTTACGAAAGAGTATCATGTTGTTCTCACTGACGTGTGTGTGTGTGTGTGTTGTCACTTTACGAAAGAGTATCATGTTGTTCTCACTGATGTGTGTGTGTATGTATGTTGTCACTTTGTGAAAGAGTATCATGTTGTTCTCACTGACGTGTGTGTGTGTGTGTATGTTATCACTTTACGAAAGAGTATCATGTTGTTCTCACTGACGTGTGTGTGTGTGTGTGTGTGCATCACTTTACGAAAGAGTATCATGTTGTTCTCACTGACGTGTGTGTGTGTGTGTGTATGTTGTTACTTTACGAAAGAGTATCATGTTGTTCTCACTGACTTGTGTGTGTATGTATGTTGTCACTTTGTGAAAGAGTATCATGTTGTTCTCACTGACGTGTGTTTGTATGTATGTTGTCACTTTACAAAAGAGTATCATGTTGTTCTCACTGACGTGTGTGTGTATGTATGTTGTCACTTTACAAAAGAGTATCATGTTGTTCTCTCTGACGTGTATGTGTATGTACGTTGTCACTTTACGAAAGAGTATCATGTTGTTCTCTCTGACGTGTATATTGTATGTACGTTGTCACTTTACGAAAGAGTATCATATTGTTCTCACTAACGTGTTTGTGTATGTGTGTTGTCACTTTACGAAAGAGTATCATGTTGTTCTCACTGACGTGTGTGTGTATGTATGTTGTCACTTTACAAAAGAGTATCATGTTGTTCTCACTGACGTGTATGTGTATGTATGTTGTCACTTTACAAAATAGTATCATGTTGTTCTCAATGACGTGTGTGTGTGTATGTGTGTTGTCACTTTGTGAAAGAGTATCATGTTGTTCTCACTGATGTGTGTGTGTATGTATGTTGTTACTTTACGAAAGAGTATCATGTTGTTCTCAATGACGCATGAGTGTGTATGTAGGTTGACGTTTGTGAAAGAGTATCATGTTGGTCTCACTGACGTGTGTGTGTGTGTATGTTGTCACTTTATGAAAGAGTATCATGTTGTTCTCACTGATGTGTGTGTGTGTGTACTTTGTCACTTTACGAAAGAGTATCATGTTGTTCTCACTGACGTGTGTGTGTTGGTACGTTGTCACTTTACAAAAGAGTATCATGTTGTTCTCACTGACGTGTATGTGTGTGTGTACTTTGTCACTTTACGAAAGAGTATCATGTTGTTCTCACTGACTTGTGTGTATGTATGTTGTCACTTTACGAAAGAGTATCATGTTGTTCTCACTGACTTGTGTGTGTATGTATGTTATCACTTTACGAAAGAGTATCATGTTGTTCTCTCTGACGTGTGTGTGTATGTATCTTTTCACTTTACGAAAGAGTATCATGTTGTTCTCTCTGACGTGTGTGTGTATGTATGTTGTCACTTTACAAAAGAGTATCATGTTGTTCTCTCTGACGTATGTGTATGTATGTTGTCACTTTACAAAAGAGTATTATGTTGTTCTCACTAACGTGTGTGTGTAATTATGTTGTCACATTACGAAAGAGTATCATGTTGTTCTCAATGACGTGAGTGTGTATGTAGGTTGACGTTTTACGAAAGAGTATCATGTTGGTCTCACTGACGTGTGTGTGTGTGTATGTTGTCACTTTATGAAAGAGTATCATGTTGTTCTCACTGACGTGTGTGTGTGTGTACTTTGTCACTTTACGAAAGAGTATCATGTTGTTCTCACTGACGTGGTTTGTGTGTGTGTATGTTATCACTTTACGAAAGAGTATCATGTTGTTCTCACTGACGTGTGTGTGTTGGTATGTTGTCACTTTACGAAAGAGTATCATGTTGTTCTCACTGACTTGTGTGTGTATGTATGTTATCACTTTACGAAAGAGTATCATGTTGTTCTCTCTGACGTGTGTGTGTATGTATGTTGTCACTTTTGTGAAAGAGTATCATGTTGTTCTCAATGACGTGTGTGTGTGTACTTTGTCACTTGACGAAAGAGTATCATGTTGTTCTCACTGACATTGTGTGTTTGTGTACGTTGTCACTTTACGAAAGAGTATCATGTTGTTCTAACTGATTCGTGTATGTATGTTGTCACTTTACGAAAGAGTATCATGTTGTTCTCACTGACGTGTGTGTGTGTGTGTGTGTGTAGGTTGCCACTTTACGAAAGAGTATCATGTTGTTCTCACTGACGTGTGTGTGTGTGTGTGTGTTGTCACTTACGAAAGAGTATCATGTTGTTCTCACTGACGTGTGTGTGTGTATTTGTTGTGTGTATGTTGTCACTTTACAAAAGAGTATCATGTTGTTTTCACTGACGTGTGTGTGTGTGTGTGTGTATGTTGTCACTTGACGAAAGAGTATCATGTTTTCACTGACATGTGTGTGTGTATGTTGTCACGTTATGAAAGAGTATCATGTTGTTCTTACTGACGTGTGTGTATGTGTGTTGTCACTTACGAAAGAGTATCATGTTGTTCTCACTGACGTGTGTGTATGTGTGTTGTCACTTATGAAAGAGTATCATGTTGTTCTTACTGACGTGTGTGTATGTGTGTGTTGTCACTTACGAAAGAGTATCATGTTGTTCTCACCGACGTGTGTGTGTATGTGCGTTGTCACTTACGAAAGAGTATCATGTTGTTCTTACTGACGTGTGTGTATGTGTGTTGTCACTTACGAAAGAGTATCATGTTGTTCTCACTGACGTGTGTGTGCTGGTACGTTGTCACTTTACAAAAAGAGTAGCATGTTGTTCTCACTGACGTATGTGTGTATGTATGTTGTCACTTTACGAAAGAGTATCATGTTGTTCTCACTGACGTGTGTGTGTATGTATGTTGTCACTTTACGAAAGAGTAGCATGTTGTTCTTACTGACGCAGTGTGTATGTATGTTGTCACTTTACGAAAGAGTATCATGTTGTTCTCACTGACGTGTGTGTGTATGTATGTTGTCACTTTACGAAAGAGTAGCATGTTGTTCTCACTGACGTGTGTGTATGTATGTTGTCACTTTACAAAAGAGTATCATGTTGTTCTCACTGACGTGTAATTGTATGTACGTTGTCACTTTACTAAAGAGTATCATGTTGTTCTCACTGATGTGTGTGTGTATGTATGTTGTCACTTTACGAAAGAGTATCATGTTGTTCTCTCTGACGTGTGTGTGTATGTATGTTGTCACTTTACTAAAGAGTATCATGTTGTTCTCACTGATGTGTGTGTGTATGTATGTTGTCACTTTACGAAAGAGTATCATGTTGTTCTCACTGACGTGTGTGTGTATGTATGTTGTCACTTTGTGAAAGAGTATCATGTTGTTCTCACTGACGTGTGTGTGTGTGTGTATGTTATCACTTTACGAAAGAGTATCATGTTGTTCTCACTGACGTGTGTGTGTGTGTGTGTATGTTGTTACTTTACGAAAGAGTATCATGTTGTTCTCACTGACTTGTGTGTGTATGTATGTTATCACTTTGTGAAAGAGTATCATGTTGTTTTCACTGACGTGTGTGTGTATGTATGTTGTCAATTTACAAAAGAGTATCATGTTGTTCTCTCTGACGTGTATGTGTATGTATGTTGTCACTTTACGAAAGAGCATCATGTTGTTCTCTCTGACGTGTAAGTGTATGTACGTTGTCACTTTACGAAAGAGTATCATATTGTTCTCACTAACGTGTTTGTGTATGTGTGTTGTCACTTTACGAAAGAGTATCATGTTGTTCTCACTGACTTGTGTGTGTATGTATGTTATCACTTTACGAAAGAGTATCATGTTGTTCTCTCTGACGTGTGTGTGTATGTATGTTGTCACTTTACAAAAGAGTATCGTGTTGTTCTCTGACGTGTATGTGTATGTATGTTGTCACTTTACAAAAGAGTATTATGTTGTTCTCACTAACGTGTGTGTGTAATTATGTTGTCACATTACGAAAGAGTATCATGTTGTTCTCAATGACGTGAGTGTGTATGTAGGTTGACGTTTTACGAAAGAGTATCATGTTGGTCTCACTGACGTGTGTGTGTGTGTATGTTGTCACTTTATGAAAGAGTATCATGTTTTTCTCACTGACGTGTGTGTGTGTGTACTTTGTCACTTTATGAAAGAGCATCATGTTGTTCTCACTGACGTGTGTGTGTGTGTATGTTATCACTTTACGAAAGAGTATCATGTTGTTCTCACTGACGTGTGTGTGTTGGTATGTTGTCACTTTACGAAAGAGTATCATGTTGTTCTCACTGACTTGTGTGTGTATGTATGTTATCACTTTACGAAAGAGTATCATGTTGTTCTCTCTGACGTGTGTGTGTATGTATGTTGTCACTTTGTGAAAGAGTATCATGTTGTTCTCAATGACGTGTGTGTGTGTGTGTGTGTAGGTTGCCACTTTACGAAAGAGTATCATGTTGTTCTCACTGACGTGTGTGTGTGTGTGTGTGTGTTGTCACTTTACGAAAGAGTATCATGTTGTTCTCACTGACGTGTGTGTGTGTATTTGTTGTGTGTATGTTGTCACTTTACAAAAGAGTATCATGTTGTTTTCACTGACGTGTGTGTGTGTGTGTGTGTATGTTGTCACTTGACGAAAGAGTATCATGTTTTCACTGACATGTGTGTGTGTATGTTGTCACGTTATGAAAGAGTATCATGTTGTTCTTACTGACGTGTGTGTATGTGTGTAGTCACTTACGAAAGAGTATCATGTTGTTCTCACTAACGTGTGTGTATGTGTGTTGTCACTTACGAAAGAGTATCATGTTGTTCTTACTGACGTGTGTGTATGTGTGTTGTCACTTACGAAAGAGTATCATGTTGTTCTCACCGACGTGTGTGTGTATGTGCGTTGTCACTTACGAAAGAGTATCATGTTGTTCTTACTGACGTGTGTGTATGTGTGTTGTCACTTACGAAAGAGTATCATGTTGTTCTCACTGACGTGTGTGTGTTGGTACGTTGTCACTTTACAAAAAGAGTAGCATGTTGTTCTCACTGACGTATGTGTGTATGTATGTTGTCACTTTACGAAAGAGTATCATGTTGTTCTCACTGACGTGTGTGTGTATGTATGTTGTCACTTTACGAAAGAGTAGCATGTTGTTCTCACTGACGTGTGTGTGTATGTATGTTGTCACTTTACGAAAGAGTATCATGTTGTTCTCACTGACGTGTGTGTGTATGTATGTTGTCACTTTACGAAAGAGTAGCATGTTGTTCTCACTGACGTGTGTGTATGTATGTTGTCACTTTACAAAAGAGTATCATGTTCTTCTCACTGACGTGTAATTGTATGTACGTTGTCACTTTACTAAAGAGTATCATGTTGTTCTCACTGATGTGTGTGTGTATGTATGTTGTCACTTTACGAAAGAGTATCATGTTGTTCTCTCTGACGTGTGTGTGTATATATGTTGTCACTTTACTAAAGAGTATCATGTTGTTCTCACTGATGTGTGTGTGTATGTATGTTGTCACTTTACGAAAGAGTATCATGTTGTTCTCACTGACGTGTGTGTGTATGTATGTTGTCACTTTGTGAAAGAGTATCATGTTGTTCTCACTGACGTGTGTGTGTGTGTGTATGTTATCACTTTACGAAAGAGTATCATGTTGTTCTCACTGACGTGTGTGTGTGTGTGTGTGTATGTTGTTACTTTACGAAAGAGTATCATGTTGTTCTCACTGACTTGTGTGTGTATGTATGTTATCACTTTGTGAAAGAGTATCATGTTGTTTTCACTGACGTGTGTGTGTATGTATGTTGTCAATTTACAAAAGAGTATCATGTTGTTCTCTCTGACGTGTATGTGTATGTATGTTGTCACTTTACTGAAAGAGCATCATGTTGTTCTCTCTGACGTGTAAGTGTATGTACGTTGTCACTTTACGAAAGAGTATCATATTGTTCTCACTAACGTGTTTGTGTATGTGTGTTGTCACTTTACGAAAGAGTATCATGTTGTTCTCACTGACTTGTGTGTGTATGTATGTTATCACTTTACGAAAGAGTATCATGTTGTTCTCTCTGACGTGTGTGTGTATGTATGTTGTCACTTTACAAAAGAGTATCATGTTGTTCTCTCTGACGTGTATGTGTATGTATGTTGTCACTTTACAAAAGAGTATTATGTTGTTCTCACTAACGTGTGTGTGTAATTATGTTGTCACATTACGAAAGAGTATCATGTTGTTCTCAATGACGTGTGTGTGTATGTATGTTGTCACTTTACAAAAGAGTATCATGTTGTTCTCTCTGACGTGTATGTGTATGTACGTTGTCACTTTACGAAAGAGTATCATGTTGTTCTCACTGACGTGTAAGTGTATGTACGTTGTCACTTTACGAAAGAGTATCATATTGTTCTCACTAACGTGTTTGTGTATGTGTGTTGTCACTTTTACGAAAGAGTATCATGTTGTTCTCACTGACGTGTGTGTGTTGGCATGTTGTCACTTTACGAAAGAGTATCATGTTGTTCTCACTGACTTGTGTGTGTATGTATGTTATCACTTTACGAAAGAGTATCATGTTGTTCTCTCTGACGTGTGTGTGTATGTATGTTGTCACTTTGTGAAAGAGTATCATGTTGTTCTCAATGACGTGTGTGTGTGTGTGTGTGTAGGTTGCCACTTTACGAAAGAGTATCATGTTGTTCTCACTGACGTGTGTGTGTGTGTGTGTGTGTTGTCACTTTTACGAAAGAGTATCATGTTGTTCTCACTGACGTGTGTGTGTGTATTTGTTGTGTGTATGTTGTCACTTTACAAAAGAGTATCATGTTGTTTTCACTGACGTGTGTGTGTGTGTGTGTGTATGTTGTCACTTGACGAAAGAGTATCATGTTTTCACTGACATGTGTGTGTGTATGTTGTCACGTTATGAAAGAGTATCATGTTGTTCTTACTGACGTGTGTGTATGTGTGTTGTCACTTACGAAAGAGTATCATGTTGTTCTCACTAACGTGTGTGTATGTGTGTTGTCACTACGAAAGAGTATCATGTTGTTCTTACTGACGTGTGTGTATGTGTGTTGTCACTTACGAAAGAGTATCATGTTGTTCTCACCGACGTGTGTGTGTATGTGTGTTGTCACTTACGAAAGAGTATCATGTTGTTCTTACTGACGTGTGTGTATGTGTGTTGTCACTTACGAAAGAGTATCATGTTGTTCTCACTGACGTGTGTGTGTTGGTACGTTGTCACTTTACAAAAAGAGTAGCATGTTGTTCTCACTGACGTATGTGTGTATGTATGTTGTCACTTTACGAAAGAGTATCATGTTGTTCTCACTGACGTGTGTGTGTATGTATGTTGTCACTTTACGAAAGAGTAGCATGTTGTTCTCACTGACGTGTGTGTGTATGTATGTTGTCACTTTACGAAAGAGTATCATGTTGTTCTCACTGACGTGTGTGTGTATGTATGTTGTCACTTTACGAAAGAGTAGCATGTTGTTCTCACTGACGTGTGTGTATGTATGTTGTCACTTTACAAAAAGAGTATCATGTTGTTCTCACTGACGTGTAATTGTATGTACGTTGTCACTTTACTAAAGAGTATCATGTTGTTCTCACTGATGTGTGTGTGTATGTATGTTGTCACTTTACGAAAGAGTATCATGTTGTTCTCTCTGACGTGTGTGTGTATGTATGTTGTCACTTTACTAAAGAGTATCATGTTGTTCTCACTGATGTGTGTGTGTATGTATGTTGTCACTTTACGAAAGAGTATCATGTTGTTCTCACTGACGTGTGTGTGTATGTATGTTGTCACTTTGTGAAAGAGTATCATGTTGTTCTCACTGACGTGTGTGTGTGTGTGTATGTTATCACTTTACGAAAGAGTATCATGTTGTTCTCACTGACGTGTGTGTGTGTGTGTGTATGTTGTTACTTTACGAAAGAGTATCATGTTGTTCTCACTGACTTGTGTGTGTATGTATGTTATCACTTTGTGAAAGAGTATCATGTTGTTCTCACTGACGTGTGTGTGTATGTATGTTGTCACTTTACAAAAGAGTATCATGTTGTTCTCTCTGACGTGTATGTGTATGTATGTTGTCACTTTACGAAAGAGCATCATGTTGTTCTCTCTGACGTGTAAGTGTATGTACGTTGTCACTTTACGAAAGAGTATCATATTGTTCTCACTAACGTGTTTGTGTATGTGTGTTGTCACTTTACGAAAGAGTATCATGTTGTTCTCACTGACTTGTGTGTGTATGTATGTTATCACTTTACGAAAGAGTATCATGTTGTTCTCTCTGACGTGTGTGTGTATGTATGTTGTCACTTTACAAAAGAGTATCATGTTGTTCTCTCTGACGTGTATGTGTATGTATGTTGTCACTTTACAAAAGAGTATTATGTTGTTCTCACTAACGTGTGTGTGTAATTATGTTGTCACATTACGAAAGAGTATCATGTTGTTCTCAATGACGTGAGTGTGTATGTAGGTTGACGTTTTACGAAAGAGTATCATGTTGGTCTCACTGACGTGTGTGTGTGTGTATGTTGTCACTTTATGAAAGAGTATCATGTTTTTCTCACTGACGTGTGTGTGTGTGTACTTTGTCACTTTACGAAAGAGCATCATGTTGTTCTCACTGACGTGTGTGTGTGTGTGTATGTTATCACTTTACGAAAGAGTATCATGTTGTTCTCACTGACGTGTGTGTGTTGGTATGTTGTCACTTTACGAAAGAGTATCATGTTGTTCTCACTGACTTGTGTGTGTATGTATGTTATCACTTTACGAAAGAGTATCATGTTGTTCTCTCTGACGTGTGTGTGTATGTATGTTGTCACTTTGTGAAAGAGTATCATGTTGTTCTCAATGACGTGTGTGTGTACTTTGTCACTTGACGAAAGAGTATCATGTTGTTCTCACTGACATTGTGTGTTTGTGTACGTTGTCACTTTACGAAAGAGTATCATGTTGTTCTAACTGATTCGTGTGTGTATGTATGTTGTCACTTTACGAAAGAGTATCATGTTGTTCTCACTGACGTGTGTGTGTGTGTGTGTGTAGGTTGCCACTTTACTAAAGAGTATCATGTTGTTCTCACTGACGTGTGTGTGTGTGTGTGTGTTGTCACTTTACGAAAGAGTATCATGTTGTTCTCACTGACGTGTGTGTGTGTATTTGTTGTGTGTATGTTGTCACTTTACAAAAGAGTATCATGTTGTTTTCACTGACGTGTGTGTGTGTGTGTGTGTATGTTGTCACTTGACGAAAGAGTATCATGTTTTCACTGACATGTGTGTGTGTATGTTGTCACGTTATGAAAGAGTATCATGTTGTTCTTACTGACGTGTGTGTATGTGTGTTGTCACTTACGAAAGAGTATCATGTTGTTTTCACTGACGTGTGTGTATGTGTGTTGTCACTTACGAAAGAGTATCATGTTGTTCTTACTGACGTGTGTGTATGTGTGTTGTCACTTACGAAAGAGTATCATGTTGTTCTCACTGACGTGTGTGTGTATGTGTGTTGTCACTTACGAAAGAGTATCATGTTGTTCTTACTGACGTGTGTGTATGTGTGTTGTCACTTACGAAAGAGTATCATGTTGTTCTCACTGACGTGTGTGTGTTGGTACGTTGTCACTTTACAAAAAGAGTAGCATGTTGTTCTCACTGACGTATGTGTGTATGTATGTTGTCACTTTACGAAAGAGTATCATGTTGTTCTCACTGACGTGTGTGTGTATGTATGTTGTCACTTTACGAAAGAGTAGCATGTTGTTCTCACTGACGTGTGTGTGTATGTATGTTGTCACTTTACGAAAGAGTATCATGTTGTTCTCACTGACGTGTGTGTGTATGTATGTTGTCACTTTACGAAAGAGTAGCATGTTGTTCTCACTGACGTGTGTGTATGTATGTTGTCACTTTACAAAAGAGTATCATGTTGTTCTCACTGACGTGTAATTGTATGTACGTTGTCACTTTACTAAAGAGTATCATGTTGTTCTCACTGATGTGTGTGTGTATGTATGTTGTCACTTTACGAAAGAGTATCATGTTGTTCTCTCTGACGTGTGTGTGTATGTATGTTGTCACTTTACTAAAGAGTATCATGTTGTTCTCACTGATGTGTGTGTGTATGTATGTTGTCACTTTACGAAAGAGTATCATGTTGTTCTCACTGACGTGTGTGTGTGTGTGTGTGTTGTCACTTTACGAAAGAGTATCATGTTGTTCTCACTGACGTGTGTGTGTGTGTGTATGTTATCACTTTACGAAAGAGTATCATGTTGTTCTCACTGACGTGTGTGTGTGTGTGTGTATGTTGTTACTTTACGAAAGAGTATCATGTTGTTCTCACTGACTTGTGTGTGTATGTATGTTATCACTTTGTGAAAGAGTATCATGTTGTTCTCACTGACGTGTGTGTGTATGTATGTTGTCACTTTACAAAAGAGTATCATGTTGTTCTCTCTGACGTGTATGTGTATGTATGTTGTCACTTTACGAAAGAGCATCATGTTGTTCTCTCTGACGTGTAAGTGTATGTACGTTGTCACTTTACGAAAGAGTATCATATTGTTCTCACTAACGTGTTTGTGTATGTGTGTTGTCACTTCACGAAAGAGTATCATGTTGTTCTCACTGACGTGTGTGTGTATGTATGTTGTCACTTTACGAAAGAGTATCATGTTGTTCTCACTGACGTGTGTTTGTATGTATGTTGTTACTTTACGAAAGAGTATCATGTTGTTCTCAATGACGTGAGTGTGTATGTATGTTGTCACTTTACGAAAGAGTATCATGTTGTTCTCAATGACGTGAGTGTGTATGTATGTTGTTACTTTACGAAAGAGTATCATGTTGTTCTCACTGACGTGAGTGTGTATGTAGGTTGACGTTTTACGAAAGAGTATCATGTTGGTCTCACTGACGTGTGTGTGTGTGTGTGTTGTCACTTTACGAAAGAGTATCATGTTGTTCTCACTGACGTGTGTGTGGATGTATGTTGTCACTTTATGAAAGAGTATCATGTTGGTCTCACTGATGTGTGTGTGTGTGTGTGTTGTCACTTTACAAAAGAGTATCATGTTGTTCTCACTGACGTGTGTGTGTGTGTATGTTGTTACTTTATGAAAGACTATCATGTTGTTCTCACTGACGTGTGTGTGTTGGTACGTTGTCACTTTATGAAAGAGTATCATGTTGTTCTCACTGACGTGTGTGTGTTGGTACGTTGTCACTTTACGAAAGAGTATCATGTTGTTCTCACTGATGTGTGTGTGTTGGTATGTTGTCACTTTACGAAAGAGTATCATGTTGTTCTCACTGACGTGTGTGTGTGTTGGTATGTTGTCACTTTATGAAAGAGTATCATGTTGGTCTCACTGATGTGTGTGTGTGTGTGTACTTTGTCACTTTACGAAAGAGTATCATGTTGTTCTCACTGACGTGTGTGTGTATGTATGTTGTCACTTTATGAAAGAGTATCATGTTGTTCTCACTGATGTGTGTGTGTATGTATGTTGTCACTTTATGAAAGAGTATCATGTTGTTCTCACTGACGTGTGTGTGTATGTATGTTGTCACTTTACAAAAGAGTATCATGTTGTTCTCACTGACGTGTGTGTGTGTGTGTATGTTATCACTTTACGAAAGAGTATCATGTTGTTCTCACTGACGTGTGTGTGTGTTGGTATGTTGTCACTTTACGAAAGAGTATCATGTTGTTCTCACTGACGTGTGTGTGTGTTGGTATGTTGTCACTTTACGAAAGAGTATCATGTTGTTCTCACTGACGTGTGTGTGTGTTGGTATGTTGTCACTTTACGAAAGAGTATCATGTTGTTCTCACTGACGTGTGTGTGTGTTGGTATGTTGTCACTTTACGAAAGAGTATCATGTTGTTCTCACTGACGTGTGTGTGTGTATGTATGTTATCACTTTACGAAAGAGTATCATGTTGTTCTCTCTGACGTGTGTGTGTATGTATGTTGTCATTTTGTGAAAGAGTATCATGTTGTTCTCAATGACGTGTGTGTACTTTGTCACTTGACGAAAGAGTATCATGTTCTCACTGACATTGTGTGTTTGTGTACGTTGTCACTTTACGAAAGAGTATCATGTTGTTCTAACTGATTCATGTGTGTATGTATGTTGTCACTTTACGAAAGAGTATCATGTTGTCCTCCACTGACGTGTGTGTGTGTGTGTGTAGGTTGTCACTTTACGAAAGAGTATCATGTTGTTCTCACTGACGTGTGTGTGTGTGTGTGTGTTGTCACTTTACGAAAGAGTATCATGTTGTTCTCACTGACGTGTGTGTGTGTATTTGTTGTGTGTATGTTGTCACTTTACAAAAGAGTATCATGTTGTTTTCACTGACGTGTGTGTGTGTGTGTGTGTGTGTGTGTATGTTGTCACTTGACGAAAGAGTGTCATGTTTTCACTGACATGTGTGTGTGTGTAGGTTGTCACTTTACGAAAGAGTATCATGTTGTTCTCACTGACGTGTTTGTGTATGTGTGTTGTCACTTACGAAAGAGTATCATGTTGTTCACACTAACGTGTGTGTATGTGTGTTGTCACTTACGAAAGAGTAGCATGTTGTTCTCACTGACGTGTGTGTATGTGTGTTGTCACTTACGAAAGAGTATCATGTTGTTCTCACTGACGTGTGTGTATGTGTGTGTGTTGTCACTTACGAAAGAGTATCATGTTGTTCTCACTGACGTGTGTGTATGTGTGTTTTCACTTACGAAAGAGTATCATGTTGTTCTCACTGACGTGTGTGTATGTGTGTTGTCACTTACGAAAGAGTATCATGTTGTTCTTACTGACGTGTGTGTATGTGTGTTGTCACTTACGAAAGAGTATCATGTTCTTACTGACGTGTGTGTGTATGTGTGTTGTCACTTACGAAAGAGTATCATGTTGTTCTCACTGACGTATGTGTGTATGTATGTTGTCACTTTACGAAAGAGTATCATGTTGTTCTCACTGACGTATGTGTGTATGTATGTTGTCACTTTACAAAAGAGTATCATGTTGTTCTCTCTGACGTGTGTGTGTATGTACGTTGTCACTTTACGAAAGAGTATCATGTTGTTCTCTCTGACGTGTGTGTGTATGTATGTTGTTACTTTACGAAAGAGTATCATGTTGTTCTCACTGATGTGTGTGTGTATGTATGTTGTCACTTTACGAAAGAGTATCATGTTGTTCTCACTGACGTGTGTGTGTATGTATGTTGTCATTTTGTGAAAGAGTATCATGTTGTTCTCACTGACGTGTGTGTGTGTGTGTATGTTATCACTTTGCGAAAGAGTATCATGTTGTTCTCACTGACGTGTGTGTGTGTGTGTGTGTATGTTGTTACTTTACGAAAGAGTATCAGGTTGTTCTCACTGACTTGTGTGTGTATGTATGTTATCACTTTGTGAAAGAGTATCATGTTGTTCTCACTGCCGTGTGTGTGTATGTATGTTGTCACTTTACAAAAGAGTATCATGTTGTTCTCTCTGACGTGTATGTGTATGTACGTTGTCACTTTACGAAAGAGTATCATGTTGTTCTCTCTGACGTGTAAGTGTATGTACGTTGTCACTTTACGAAAGAGTATCATATTGTTCTCACTTACGTGTTTGTGTATGTGTGTTGTCACTTACGAAAGAGTATCATGTTGTTCTCACTGACGTGTGTGTGTATGTATGTTGTCACTTTACGAAAGAGTATCATGTTGTTCTCTCTGACGTGTATGTGTATGTACGTTGTCACTTTACGAAAGAGTATCATGTTGTTCTCTCTGACGTGTAAGTGTATGTATGTTGTCACTTTACGAAAGAGTATCATATTGTTCTCACTAACGTGTTTGTGTATGTGTGTTGTCACTTACGAAAGAGTATC
Organism: Doris montereyensis; assembly: GCA_037039925.1. Taxonomy (NCBI): domain Eukaryota; kingdom Metazoa; phylum Mollusca; class Gastropoda; order Nudibranchia; family Dorididae; genus Doris; species Doris montereyensis. The sequence goes on along the minus strand of JAXRKP010001562.1, from coordinate 86,232 downwards.
ATGTTGTTCTCACTGACGTGTGTGTGTGTATGTTGTCACTTTGTGTAAAAGTTGGTTGTTTTCCCTGACTCTTGTGTGTGGGGTGCAGTATCATACTGTTATTACTTCACAAAAGAGTCTGTTGTTTTCTCTTACTTGTGTGTGTATGTTGTTACTTCACGAAAACATATAGTCTTCTTTCGCTAGTGTATGTAAACATCTTCTCGTTGACTTTCTCATTTACCTGTCTTTATTGACGTAATATGAAATGAAAAGAAGCTTTCATAATAAATTGTGTATTTGGTATAATGTTAACTGAGTGGAATATGTTAATTGATAATCATAGGGTATGAAATTGTTTACTCTTGTCTTTGATTTTAAGCAAAGCGCCTCACCAAAAGTTATTCAATGTTCTTTGGTTGTTTTTTTTTAAGGTTTATATATACACAGAGTTTCTCACCCAGTTGAGTAATATGTTTCAAACAATTTCTGTTTCTATTTCTTTGTCGATCAGGCAGATCCCAGATTTGTGTGGAACTCTCACGTTCTAAGGGAGCTAACCCAGCAGCCTGAGTTGGCCCAGTTTTGCATACCTTTAATTTTGGGGTGTATCCTTCTATTCAAGCCTTGATTCATAATATATAATATGTTAACGCATTGTATTGATTTGTGTTCTGATTCTTACACGGTTACCAATACCTGTAGATTGGATAAAACATCTGGATTTATAGATTTGCCCTTTTCTTTCTTAAACAGTACTTAACATGAATTTGCACACTTTTCTTCACATTTGTATTTGGAAAGAGAAAAAACAAAAGTTTGCAAGAGAATCATTTTGTATTTTTTCATCCACTTATTGGTTCCAGATTCCAATCCCAGAAGAAATAAATCAATGACATTCATTTAAGGAATGAAGAACACCAAAAGGTCACAGGTTCAAAACTGATATATTGAAATATTCTTTCAATTTTTTTTTAGTAAAACTTATCCCCTTGTTCCAAGAAGGTGGATCGACACCAAGTCCTATTGGAGACGGACGATAAATATGAGATCCTGTATGCATATCGCTGTGCACATTGAAGACTTGTTGACTAATTACAGGGCAGTGTGGACAAAATTTTTAAATTCTACCAAAAACCCTGAAGATCACCTTTTGTTGTAGGTGTGGGTAGAGTCAAAAAGAAATTAAATCAAATCTTTAATGGACAGCAATTCCTTGACTTTTATTTTGGCTAGTTATCAGTATAAACAACGCAGTGGTCAATGGGCACAGCTTTCAGTACATGCTCATCTCCAGACGGTGCATCTACAGGGCTGGAACTCGCTTCAACGTCAGAGGCGTCGATATGCAAGGCCAGGTGGCCAACTTTGTAGAAACAGAACAAATCGTGCAATATGAGGACAACGTCTGTTCATTTGTCCAGGTAAAGTGTAGAGACAAACAGTGAGTTAAAGGGCACATGAGAAAGTGATGAATAATTGATGAAACCCAAGCTCTAAGGTGAGCATGTTTTTAAAAATTATTTGATATAGACAAATTTATCCACTACCTGTACGGGGAGTAGATGATCCCGCCCTCCACGAATCTCTTGCAGGCGGGTCTTGGTTGACTAAAGGCTAACGGAGTTAACCCTGACAGAAAACAACCTGCTGCCTTGCAGGCCGATCTTGAATGACCAAAGACTAAGGGAGTTAACCGTGACAGAAAATAACAACCTGCTGCCTTGTAGGCTGGTCTTGAAGAACTAAAGGCTAAGGGAGTTAACCCTGACAGCAAATAACAAGGCCTGGTAGGGGGCCTCAAGGTGGCAGCCCCACCATCTACCTAGGGTACAGTGGGCTAATCCCCTGCTTATCCAAAACAACCTGATTCAGAAAAGTAAAAGAAATATAACCGGCTTGATCTTTGGAAGACGAACTTGGAAACGAACACGGACTGTGATTTTGGAACATTGAACGTTAGGGCAATAAATGAAAAAGAGTTAGAATTAGTTGAAAAAATGGAAAAATTCAAAGTAGATATTTTGGCCATTACAGAAACAAAGAAAAAGGACAAGGAATAGAAAATGTAGGACCGAATCATATTTTGATCTTCTCCGGAGTAGATGTCAAAGATAGAGCTAGAGTAGGCCTCCTAGTGCTTAAAAGGCATGAAAAGCTACTAGAAAGTTGGAAATTTATAAGCCTACGGCTATTAGAGGTAAATATTAAACCAAAAGGACGAGAAATTAAATTATTCATAGCTTATGGACCAGACAAAGACGCAACTAAAGAAGAAAAAGATATCTTCGAAAATAGCTGCAGAGAATCTTAAATCCAAACAGGAACTAATGGTTTTAGGAGATTTAAACGCTAGAGTAGGCAACAATGTAGAAATGTCAGGAGCAATACGTAAAGAAGGAGAGACAACAACTTCTCCAAATGGAGAGACTAATAGATTTTTGCCAAAAAGAATAACATGGAAATAGCCAACACCTTTTTTTCCTCATAAAGATATCCACAAATATACCAGAGTAAATGAAGACAGGTGTGAAAAGTCAATAATAGACTACATAATAGTTACGTGGATCTTAATAATTGATTATCTGCTTAATGACAGAGGTGAAATCTACATAATAGTTACGTTCAATGTTCCATAATAGACGGCTCCACAACCATTCAGTTCCCTAGACAGACCTGGACAGTGAATGGGCAATTCTCCTGCGCCTCTCGCAATGTTATTTATGCTATTCGCTGCAGTCATTGTAGAATGGCCTATATCGGAGAAACTGGCTTGCAACTCTCCAACAGATTTGGCCATCACAGGAGAGATATTGAATACTGCGAAAGCAAGCCGGTGCCTTTACATTTCAATAAACCAGGACATCGAGGAACCCATGACCTGAAAGTATGCATTCTCAGGTCATGTACTGGCGGTGCTGAGTCTAGGAAGTCTTTAGAGAACCGGCTTATAGTAAGATTGGGCACAATCAACCCTGACGGTATTAACGTCTTACACCAATTTATATAATTTTCTTTGGAGTAACTCCCATAGTCGGGCACACGCTATTACTATCCCTGACCCTTCCCCATCCTCTACCCTACCCCATCCGCTCCCCCAACCACCCCCATGAAACTATCCCACCCTAACCCTGCCACCCCCTCCACCCCTTCCTATCCCGGGCAAAGTTGGGTCCTCTGGCAGTTCACACCCCGTGTGCCCGCCTATGGTAGCATACTCAATGGTAGGCATCTACATTTTTTACTAATTTTATTTTGTATTTTTATTTCTTTTACGTTCACCATTTACCGGAAGCATCTTGGCGCACTGTTTCTTACCATTACGGAATAGACCTTATGTTATCACCAAGGAAAAATAATTTGAGATTTTGATTCCTTGGATGGCATCAGCTAGTCCTAACTGGCATTTTTTGAAATTTCAGATAAGTTGTTTACTCTCCACCCTTATTACATCGATAAATTTGTAATTTATATACATTTCGCACCTTCAGTGTAAATTTTTGTCTTGATTTATACTTGCTTTCATTCATTATCTATCATTTCTTCATTCTAGACCCAGTGAGATATAGATCTAATCTTACATTTATCCTATCATTTCTTCTTTCTAGACCCAGTGAGATATAGATCTAGTCTTACATTTATCCTATTTTTTTGTTCTTGTTTCCCATACTCACACGTCTCTCTCTCCATTTCTTTCTCCCCTGCCTGTTTTCTTTCTTTTCTCTCTCTCACTCTCTCACTCTCTCTCTCTCTCTCTCTCTCTCTCTCTCTCTCTCTCTCTCTCTCTCTCTCTCTCTCTCTCTCTCTCTCTCTCTCTCTCTCTCTCTCTCTTTCTCTCTCTCTCTCTCTATTTCTCTCATTCTCTCTATCTCCTTCTCACCTTTATTACTTACTTATTTTCATATTTTTATTTCATTCTAGATCTGAACCTTCCACTCTCGCTCTTTTTTCACACACACCCCCCCCTCCACTGCTACGTTTCTTAACATCACTGTCTTTTTCTTTCTTTCTTTCTCCTTTATGTTTTTATTCTGACATCACATTGTGTGATGCCGGAGGTATTACTTAGATCTAGATTCTAAATATTTCTCGTTTGTTGTCTGACGAAGGGTTATACCCGAAACGTCACGTGTTTGCTCTGTCTTTATTAGTGGAGTTGTCACTTATTGTCATATTTCGCCTACATAATAGTTAGCAGCTCCCTTTTTTACAGTACATTGGATGCAAGAGTAAAACAAAGGAGCAGAAATATTTAGTGTTCATCATTTAGTGATTGCCAAAATGAGATTACTGACTGAGGAAAACAAACAGAAAAGGAAAGAGAAGGAAGTTACTAAACTCAAAATAGAGAAATTAAATAAACCAGTATTAAAACAGGTATATCAATCTGCGATAAAAAGATTTATCAGTGAAAGACAGATGGATCTGAATGATAGCACAATAGAAGGAAAGTGGCAGATATATAAAGAAACACTCCTCAGTTGTACTGAAGAGGTCTGTGGTAGGAAACAAATTAAGGGAGATAGGAAAAGAACAGCATGGTGGAATGAAAATGTCAAGACTAAGATCAAAGAAAAGAAGAATGCCTGGAAGAAATACTTGCAAACAAAGAGATCAGAGGATAGGATAGATTACGTGAATAAAAGAACTATCGCCAAAGAGGAAGTGAGGAAAGCCAAACAGGAACAGTGGGAAGAGTTTGGACAAAGACTCCAAGAAAGTTATCAAGGAAATCAAAAACTGTTCTGGGGAGCAATGAAGAGCAAAAGCAGCATGCCCAATACGACAAATTAAGAATGTCAAAGGAGAAATAATGAAAGAAGACAGTGAAATCATGGAAACATGGAGAAAGCATTTTCACCAATTACATAATCCCTCCAGAACGTATAAAACAAGGAGTAAAGATCAATTACTAAGAGTATCAAGTAATCCAGAGGAGACAGCTGAAGATGTAGATATATCAATGGAAGAAATCCAAACAGCTATAAGAAAAGTGAAATTAGGAAAAGCCCCAGGAGCAGATCAAGTTTATCCAGAAATGATTCAAAACCAAGGGAGATAGGCAGACAAACTACTACATGCAATATGTCAACAAGCATGGAAGTCTAACAGGTGCCAGATAACTGGAAAAAGGAACGGTACTACCAATACATAAGAAAGGATCAACTATGGAATGCTCAAACTATAGAGGGATCTACTTAGCGTTCCAGGAAAAGTATATGCCAGGATACTGGAAATGAGACTTAGGAAAAGAGTAGAGGATCACATTGAAGAGCATCAGAGTGGATTTAGACCAGGAAGAAGTGTACAAGACCACATGTTTACAATTAGACAAATAATAGAAAAATTCCTTGAGAGAAACATTGACTTGCACCTGTGTTTTATTGACTTAGAAAAGGCATTTGACACTGTGAGGAGGAACTTACTATGGCATTCCTTAAAAGAACACAATGTAGAGCAAAATTTAATAGAAGCCATTAAAAGTTTTTACAATAAACCAACATGTGCAAATGAGAGTAGCTGGAAATGTATCAGAAGAATTTGATGTAGATATAGGAGTAAGACAGGCTTGTATCCTAAGTCCTCTTTTGTTTATCGCTTTTATGGATTCAGTCGCAAAGGCATCCTCAAAAATGAAGAAAACGAATGTAGGTATGTGGAAGCTCAAACCAGTAAATGTATCAATGCTTTCATTTGCCGATGATTTAGTTCTGTTTGGAAAATCAGAAAGTGAACTTCAGTCGAATGTCAACATTATGAACAATGAACTGAATAAAAGAGGAATGAGAGTAAATGCAAAGAAAACCAAAACAATGCTAGTAACTAGGGAAGCTAAAACACAAAATCTTAAATTGGGCAGCTACAATTACCTAGAGTAATGATTAACTCAGAGGGAAAACTAAGAGAAGAAATCAGCCAGAGAGTCAAAAAGGCAAGTGCAATATATAACCATCTAGGAAAGGCATTTGTAGGTAAGCAAGAATTGTCAACAAAAACCAAAATGGCAGTATACAACACAGTTTATTGTCCTACCCTCCTCTGTGGCAGCGAAACCTGGACCTTAGACAGTAGAGAATACAATAGAGTACAGGCAGCTGAAATGAAATATCTAAGAAGAGTGGTAGGGAAAATTAAACAAGACAAAATCAAAAACACAACAATAAGAGATCAAACTAAAGCAGATGGCATAAAAACTAAGATAGAAACAAATCAATTGAGATGATTTGGGCATGTAAACAGAATGAATGACAATAGAATAGCTAAATCAGTATACAGTGCTAAAGCCCAAGGTAAAAGACCAAAAGGCAGACCTCGTAGAAAGTGGGAAGAAGATATAAAAGAGGCATTGAAGCATAGAAATTTAACTTTTTTGGAAGGAAACAGAAAATGCCAGGACAGGGCATCCTGGAGAAAGATCATCTCAGGCATCTGAACCCATACACCGAATGGGAACTGATAAAGAAAGAAAGAAAAAAATGTAACCACTACCATTGTACTTGGAATGTGTAAATTATCTGAAAAAAATATTAAGTTTTTTTCATATATGTAATGCAGCCATCTTGGATTTTCAATGTGAAAATAACAACTTCATTTCAAATAGGCTCTTTCAGTTAAAAGGAAATTGGCTACTACTTTGCACACATGTTATTTGGTTCAATATCTAGGCTCACCTGGTAGCTTTTGGATAAAGGAAACGATTTTCATTTTATGAATTTTTTGAAAATGCATCATTTTTTTTAAACCTTTCCAATTTTTGGCAAATGAATCACACAAAAATAAACTTTGCAAAACTGAAAAGATATCGAAAAAGGCTACTGGATGAAATTTTATTTATTTTATAGATGTTATATACCAAATTTGGGGGCAATCGGGTAATAAATAAAAAAAAGTAGATCGCATTTCATACTCAAAATAAAATTAAAAGAAAATCACATTTTTAACAATTTTTTCCGTTATTTTAATGTTTTTTTCGCATATTTACCTATAAAAGAATGATATAATACATTGAAACATCATACAATCCTGATAGGCTATCAAATACTTCTCATCGACCCTATTTCAATTGCTCCAGATCTCTTAAACTCATGTCGGGATGGCATTTTTCTTATAACAGGTCCGCCGAATGTTTCTTGTAATATTCGGCAGATCTTAAATAATATTGCCAATAATTCATCAAAAGTAGTTTCTTCAGATAGCATACTTTGGGATAATTAAAATGTGTGCCAACTTGATATACTTTAGACGAAATATCCAGCTTTTATGATACAGCCGATGTGTTAAAGGTTAGGCATTTCTAAAAAGAATTGTATATAATGAAAGAATCGATACTGAGCCTATGTTATGGTATGAATATTAAAGGAATGAACTGCTCCATTCAGTAGTGCAATGAAAGAGTTTTGTCCCATTTGTGGTAAAACTGCCTTCTCAGAACCCCCCTTTAAATGATTATTCTATTGTACCTTTATCTTTGTCCCTATGTGGCTTTAATATTTATTTAGTATCTGTATTTATCGCTTTGTCCACGTAATCACGCACATGAGTTCAATGCTTTGCAAACATTTTGTTTCTTCATGAAAGGCTAACATATTTGTTTTTATAGTTTCCTTCACTCGTGTCATCAAGATTTTCTGTTTGTCCCATGGCTGACAGTCTCATTCAAATTTCCCAACAGCAGAGCTATCAGATGGGCATGTGACACTAGCATGCTAAAGCAATATCCATGGCTGACAGTCTCATTCAAATTTCCCAACAGCAGAGCTATCAGATGGGCATGTGACACTAGCATGCTAAAGCAATATCCATGGCTGACAGTTTCATTCAAATTTCCCAACAACAGAGCTATCAGAATAGTCCTGAACCTCATTATAAGAAATCTGGTATTTCACTGTAGATGTGATACTTATTTAGAAAACAAAGAATAGTCCTGAACCTCATAAGAAATCTGGTATTTCACTGTAGATGTGATACTTATTTAGAAAACAAAGAATAGTCCTGAACCTCATTATCAGAAATCTGGTATTTCACTGTAGATGTGATACTTACTTAGAAAACAAAGAATAGTCCTGAACCTCATTATCAGAAATCTGGTATTTCACTGTAGATGTGATACTTATTTAGAAAACAAAGAATAGTCCTGAACCTCATTATCAGAAATCTGGTATTTCACTGTAGATGCGATACTTATTTAGAAAACAAAGAATAGTCCTGAACCTCATTATCAGAAGTCTGGTATTTCACTGTAGACGTGATACTTATTTAGAAATGAAAAGCAAAGTCTTGAACCTCATTATCAGAAATCTGGTATTGCACATTACTCTCCAGCCATAGAGAAAAGTAAACAGTAGTGGAAACTATCATCTTGTGCGAAGGTTATTTCAGCTGTTCGAAAGAAAGTCTTTAAGTCAAGAATGTTCTTTTTTGTTTTCTGTTCAACTAAATATTGATAGTCACACAAAGCCAGTAAATTTGTGAAAGAACTTCTGTGTTACTGATCTCTTCATATTTATTGTCATTTAAGTTACGCTGTAAAGTCAACATGGATGTTTCCGTCCTCAGTAGAATTGCTGAAACATTAATGGAAACTGTCAAGTGTGCATGAAAAGAAAAGTGAGTGTGGTGAGTTGATGTATCTATGATGGGTGAAAGATTTATCATGTTTCCAGTAGTGTTTTATGGAATATTGTAAAATATCAAATTGTATGAATAGTATTTCCATTGTTGAAGAGTTGGTACGGAGTCTCTAACGTTTCCTGTCAATGTATTCTCACAGACTCGTGGATCCATTCCTCTCTTTTGGTCACAGAAGGCTGATCTCCGGCGTCTCCCCCAACCGAAAGTGATCGAGATTGACCACGTAAGCACAGGTTTTACAAGGACGTAGTTGTTATTTCTTAGAGTACAGGAAGGTGGTTGGTTTTATTTTTGGTTAGGTGAAGTAGCGCTGAAATATCTGACTTCTCTCCTTTCCTTCAACTGTATCTTTGTCTTGTCTAACTTCTCTCCTTTTTTTCAACTATATCTGTGTCTTATCATACTTCTCTCCTTTGCCGTCAACTGTATCTGTGACTTATCTGACTTCTCTCCTTGCCTTCAACTGTATCTGTGTCTTATCTGAATTCTCTCCTTTCTTTCAATTGTATCTGTGTCTTATCTGACTTCTCTCCTTTCTTTCAAGTGTATCTATGTCTTATCTGACTTCTCTCTTTTTTTCAACTGTATCTATGTCTTATCTGACTTCTCTCCTTTTTTTCCACTGTATCTGTGTCTATCTCACTTCTCTCCTTTCTTTCAACTGTATGTCTGTCTTAACTGACTTCTGTCCTTTCTCTCAATTGTATTTATGTCTTATCTTACTTTTCTCCTTTCTTCCAACTGTATCTGTGTCTTATCTCACTTCTCTCCTTTCTTTCAACTGTATGTGTGTCTTAACTGACTTTTTCTCTCCTTTCTTTCAACTGTATGTCTGTCTTATCTGACTTCTGTCCTTTCTTTCAACTGTATCTATGTCTTATCTTACTTTTCTCCTTTCTTCCAACTGTATCTGTGTCTTATCTCACTTCTCTCCTTTCTTTCAACTGTATCTGTGTCTTATTTGACTCTTCTCCTTTCTTTTAACTGTATCTGTGTCTTATCTGACTTCTCTCCTTTCTTTCAACTGTATCTGTGTCTTATCTGAGTTCTCTCCTTTCTTTAAACTGTATCTGTGTCTTATAATGAATTCTTTCCTTTCTTTCAACTGTATATGTGTCTTATAATGACTTCTCTCCTTTCTTTCAACTGTATCTGTGTCTTATCTGACTCTTCTCCTTTCTTTTAACTGTATCTGTGTCTTATCTGACTTCTCTCCTTTCTTTCAACTGTATCTGTGTCTTATCTGACTTCTTTCCTTTCTTTCAACTGTATCTGTGTTTTATCTGACTTCTCTCCTTTCTTTCAACTGTATCTCTGTCTTCTCTGACTTCTTTCCTTTCTTTCAACTGTATCTGTGTCTTATCTGACTTCTCTCCTTTCTTTCAACTGTATCTGTGTCTTATCTGACTTCTCTCCTTTCTTTCAACTGTATCTTTGTCCTATCTCCCTTCTCTCCTTTCTTTCAACTGTACCTGTGTCTTATAATGACTTCTCTCCTTTCTTTCAACTGTATATGTGTCTTATCTGAGTTTTCTCCTTTCTTTTCAACTGTATCTGTGTCTTATAAGGACTTCGCCTCTTTCTTTTAACCGTATCGGTGTTTTATATGACGTCTCTTTTTCTTTCAACTGTATCTGTGTCTTACCTTACTTCTTTCCTTTCCTTCAACTGTATCTGTGTCCTATCTGACTTCTCTCCTTTCTTTCAACTGTATCTGTGTCTTATAATTACTTGTCTCCTTTCTTTCAACTGTATCTATGTCCTATCTGACTTTCTCCTTTCTTTTAACTGTATCTGTGTCTTATAATGACATCTCTCCTTTCTTTCAACTGTATCTGTGTCTGATCTTACTTCTTTCCTTTCTTTCAACTGTATCTGTGCCTTATCTGACTTCTTTCAATTGTTTCAACTGTATCTGTGTCTTATCTGACTTCTTTCCTTTTTTGTCAACTGTATCTGTGTCTTATCTTACTTCTTTCCTTTCTTTCAACTGTACCTGTGTCTTATGTGATTTCTCCCTTGCCTTCAATGGTATCTGTGTCTTATCTCACTTCTTTCCTTGCCTTCAACTGTATCTGTGTCTTATCTGACTTCTTTCCTTACTTTCAACTGATCTGTGTCTTATTTAACTTCTTTCCTTTCTTTCAACTGTATCTGTGTCTTATCTGACTTCTCTCCTTTCTTTCAACTGTATCTGTGTCTTATCTGACTTCTTTCCTTTCTTTCAACTGTATCTGTGTCTTAGTTACCTCTTTCCTTTCCTTCAACTGTATCTGTGTCTTATTTTACTTCTCTCCTCGCCTTCAACTGTATCTGTGTCTTATATAACTTCTTTCCTTTCTTTCAACTGTATCTGTGTCTTATGTGACTTCTCTCCTTTCTTTCAACTGTATCTGTGTCTTATCTAACTTCTCTCCTTTCTTTCATCTGTATCTATGTCTTATCTAACTTCTCTCCTTTCTTTCAACTGTATCTGTGTCTTATCTTACTTCTCTCCTTTCTTTCAACTGTATCTGTGTCTTATCTTACTTCTCTCCTTTCTTTCATTTGTATCTATGTCTTATCTGACATCTCTCCTTTCTTTCAACTGTATCTATGTCTTATCTGACATCTCTCCTTTCTTTCAACTTTATCTGTCTTATCTTACTTCTCTCCTTTCTTTCAACTGTACTTGTGTGTTATCTGACTTCTTTCTTTCTTTCAACTGTATCTATGTCTTATCTGACTTTTCTCCTTGCCTTCAACTGTATCTGTGTATTATTTGACTTCTCTTTTTTCTTTCAACTGTATCTGTGTCTTAGTTACCTCTTTCCTTTCCTTCAACTGTATCTGTGTCTTATCTAACTTCTCTCCTTGCCTTTAACTGTATCTGTGTCTTATCTGATTCTTTATTTTCTTTCAACTGTATCTATGTCTTATCTTACTTCTTTCTTTCAACTGTATCTATGTCTTATCTTACTTTTCTCCTTTCTTCCAACTGTATATGTGTCTTATAATGACTTCTCTCGTCTCTTTTTAAGCTGTATCTGTGTCTTATTTGACTTCTTTCGTTGCCTTCAACTGTATCTGTGTCTTATCTGACTTCTTTCGTTGCCTTCAACTGTATCTGTGTCTTATTTGACTTCTTTCCTTGCCTTCAACTGTATCTGTGTCCTATGTAACTTCTTTCCTTTCTTTCAACTGTATCTGTGTCTTATCTGACTTCTGTCCTTGCCTTCAACTGTATCTGTGTCTTATTTGACTTCTTTCCTTGCCTTCAACTGTATCTGTGTCTTATTTTACTTCTTTCCTTGCCTTCAACTGTATCTGTGTCTTATCTGACTTCTTCCCTTGGCTTCAACTGTATCTGTTTCTTATCTGACTACTTTCCTTGTCTTCAACTGTATCTGTGTCTTATCTAACTTCTTTCCTTCCTTTCAACTGTATCTGTGTCTTATCTTACTTCTTTCCTTCAACTGTATCTGTGTCTTATCTTACTTCTCTATTTTCTTTCAACTGTATCTATGTCTTATCTAACTTTTTCCTTTGTTTCAACTGTATCTGTGTCTTAGTTGACTTCTCCTTTCTTTCAACTGTATCTGTGTCTTATCTTACTTCTTTCTTTTCCTTCAACTGTATCTGTGTCTTATATGACTTTTCTCCTTTCTTTAACTGTATTTATGTCTTATCTGACTTCTCTCCTTTGTTTTAACTGTATCTATATCTTATCTGACTTTCTCCTGTCTTTCAACTGTATCTGTGTATTACTTACTTCTCTCCTTACCTTCAACTGTATGTGTGTCTTATCTGACTTTTGTCCTTTCTTTCAACAGGTATCTGTGTCTTATATGACTTCTTATTTTTCTTTCAACTGTATCTGTGTCTTATATGACTTCTCTCCTTTCTTTCAACTGTATCTGTGTCTTATCTGACTTCTCTTCTTTCTTTCAACTGTATCTGTGTCTTATCTGACTTCTTTTCCTTTTCTTCAACTGTATCTGTGTGTTATCTTACTTCTTTCCTTTCTTTCAACTGTATCTATGTCTTATCTGACTTATCTCCTTTCTTTCAACTGTATCTGTGTCTTACTTACTTCTCTCCTTACCTTCAACTGTATGTGTGTCTTATCTGACTTCTTTCCTTTCTGTCAACTGTGTCTGTGTCTTATATGACTTCTCTCCTTTCTTTCAACTGTATCTGTGTCTTATCTTACTTCTTTCCTTTCTTTCAACTGTATCTGTGTCTTATCTTACTTCTTTCCTTCAACTGTATCTGTGTCTTATAAGACTTCCTTCCTTTCTTCGAACTGTATCTATGTCTTATCTAACTGCTTTCCTTTCTTTCAACTGTATCTGTGTCTTATCTAACCTTTTCCCTTTCTTTCAACTGTATCTGTGTCTTATCTAACTTCTCTCCTTTGTTTCAACTGTATCTATGTCTTATCTAACTTCTCCCTTTGTTTCAACTGTATCTATGTCTTATCTAACTTCTCTCCTTTGTTTCAACTGTATCTATGTCTTATCTAACTTCTCTCCTTTGTTTCAACTGTATCTATGTCTTATCTAACTTCTCTCCTTTGTTTCAACTGTATCTATGTCTTATCTAACTTCTTTCCTTTCTTTCAACTTTATCTGTGTCTTATCTAACTTCTTTCCTTTCTTTCAACTTTATCTGTGTCTTATCTAACTTCTTCCTTTCTTTCACTGTATATGTGTCTTATCTTACTTCTTTCCTTCAACTGTATATCTGTCTGATCTTACTTCTCTATTTTCTTTCAACTGTATCTATGTCTTATCTAGCTTTTTTCCTTTCATTCAACTTTATCTGTGTCTTATCTTACTTCTTTCTTTTCCTTGAACTGTATCTATGTCTTATCTAACTTCTTTTTCTTTGTTTCAACTGTATCTATGTCTTATCTAACTTCTCTCCTTTGTTTCAACTGTATCTATGTCTTATCTAACTTCTTTCCTTTCTTTCAACTGTATCTGTGTCTTATGTAACTTCTTTCCTTTTTATCAACTGTATCTATGTCTTATCTAACTTCTTTCCTTTTTATCAACTGTATCTGTGTCTTATCTAACTTCTTTCCTTTTTATCAACTGTATTTATGTCTTATCTAACTTCTTTCCTTTTTATCAACTGTATCTATGTCTTATCTAACTTCTTTTCCTTTTTATCAACTGTATCTATGTCTTATCTAACTTCTTTCCTTTTTATCAACTGTATCTGTGTCTTATCTAACTTCTTTCCTTTTTATCAACTGTATCTATGTCTTATCTAACTTCTTTCCTTTTTATCAACTGTATCTATGTCTTATCTAACTTCTTTCCTTTTATCAACTGTATCTATGTCTTATCTAACTTCTTTCCTTTTTATCAACTGTATCTATGTCTTATCTAACTTCTTTCCTTTTTATCAACTGTATCTATGTCTTATCTAACTTCTTTCCTTTTTATCAACTGTATCTGTGTCTTATCTAACTTCTTTCCTTTTTATCAACTGTATCTGTGTCTTATCTAACTTCTTTCTTTTTTATCAACTGTATCTTTGTCTTATCTAACTTCTTTCCTTTTTATCAACTGTATCTGTGTCTTATTTAACTTCTTTCCTTTTTATCAACTGTATCTATGTCTTATCTAACTTCTTTCCTTTTTATCAACTGTATCTGTGTCTTATCTAACTTCTTTCCTTTCTTTCAACGGTATCTGTGTCTTATCTAACTTCTTTCCTTTCTTTCAACGGTATCTGTGTCTTATTTTACTTCTTTCCTTCAACTGTATCTGTGTCTTATCTTACTTCTCTATTTTCTTTCAACTGTATCTATGTCTTATCTAACTTTTTCCCTTTCTTTCAACTGTATCTGTGTCTTATCTGACTTCTCTCCTTTCTTTCAACTGTATCTGTGTCTTATATTACTTCTTTCCTTTCTTTCAACCGTATCTGTGTCCTATCTGACTTCTTTCCTTTTCTTCAACTGTATCTGTGTCTTATCTTACTTCTTTCCTTTCTTTCAACTGTATCTATGTCTTATCTGACTTCTCTCCTTTCTTTCAACTGTATCTGTGTCTTACTTACTTCTCTCCTTACCTTCAACTGTATCTGTGTCTTATCTGACTTCTCTCCTTTCTTTCAACTGTATCTGTGTCTTATCTGACTTCTCTCCTTTCTTTCAACTGTATCTGTGTCTTATCTGACTTGTCTCCTTTCTTTCAACTGTATCTGTGTCTTATCTGACTTGTCTCCTTTCTTTCAACTGTATCTGTGTCTTATCTGACTTGTCTCCTTTCTTTCAACTGTATCTGTGTCTTATCTGAATTCTCTCCTTTCTTTAAACTGTATCTGTGTCTTATAATGAATTCTTTCCTTTCTTTCAACTGTATATGTGTCTTATAATGACTTCTCTCCTTTCTTTCAACTGTATCTGTGTCTTATCTGACTCTTCTCCTTTCTTTTAACTGTATCTGTGTCTTCTCTGACTTCTCTCCCTTTCTTTCAACTGTATCTGTGTCTTATCTGACTTCTTTCCTTTCTTTCAACTGTATCTGTGTTTTATCTGACTTCTCTCCTTTCTTTCAACTGTATCTCTCTCTTCTCTGACTTCTTTCCTTTCTTTCAACTGTATCTGTGTCTTATCTGACTTCTCTCCTTTCTTTCAACTGTATCTGTGTCTTATCTGACTTCTCTCCTTGCCTTCAACTGTATCTGTGTCTTATCTGACTTCTCTCCTTGCCTTCAACTGTATCTTTGTCTTATCTTACTTCTTTCCTTGAACTGTATGTGTGTCTTATCTGACTTCTCTCCTTGCCTTCAACTGTGTCTGTGTCTTATCTGACTTCTATCCTTGCCTTCAACTGTATCTGTGTCTTATCTGATTTCTCTCCTTTCTTTCAACTTATCTGTGTCTTATCTGACTTCTCCCCTTTCTTTCAACTGTATCTGTGTCTCATCTGACTTCTCTCCTTTCTTTCAACTGTATCTGTGTCTCATCTGACTTCTCTCCTTGCCTTCAACTGTATCTGTGTCTTATCTGACTTCTTTCCTTTCTTTCAACTGTATCTGTGTCTTATCTGACTTCCCTCTTTGCCTTCAACTGTATCTTTGTCTTATCTTACTTCTTTCCTTCAACTGTATCTGTGTCTTATCTGACTTCTCTCCTTTCTTTCAACTGTATCTGTGTCTCATCTGACTTTTCTCCTTGCCTTCAACTGTATCTGTGTCTTATCTGACTTCTTTCCTTGCCGTCAACTGTATCTGTGTCTTATCTGACTTCTCTCCTTGCCTTCAACTGTATCTGTGTCTTATCTGACTTCTTTCCTTGCCTTCAACTGTATATGTGTCTTATCTTACTTCTTTCCTTCAACTGTATCTGTGTCTTATCTGACTTCTCTCCTTACCTTCAACTGTATCTGTGTCTTATGTGACTTCTCTCCTTGCCTTCAACGGTATCTGTGTCTTATCTGACTTCTTTCCTTTTTTTTCAACTCTATGTATGTCTTATCTGACTTCTCTCCTTTTCGTCACCTGGGGGTGGGGGAGGGGGCTGGAAGGGGGGGGGGGAGCATGGGCATACTTGAAGAGAATATTAGGGAATATTGTAGTTGTAGTAAAATGTTCTGGAGGAAAATAAAGTGACTACAGAGTAAAGAGCCATGAAAGAAAATGGGTAAAAAAACATGAAAAAATATGAAGGAAATTAGTGCACATGGCACCTGTGAAAATTTCACTCATGTTTTATAGAGAAGGAGGATGATTAGTCTGCAAAAACTACACTAGCTTGATATACCTTTAAAAAAATATACCAATATATATATATGTATAGGTAGTTACCAAACAGGACTCAAACTCCAAAATCCTGTCTTGCAAGTCCAGCAATGTACTACTACAGGACTCTGGCGATATGATAGAGATCTCTTTTTATTAGAATTGGTTTACCCACATCCACAACTAAGGTGATCTCGAGGGTTTTGGTAGGAGTTTTTAAATTTTGCCAGGATTGCCCTGTAAACAGCCACAGGATCTTTAATGTGCGCAGGATGCAAAAAAAAAATCTCTATTGAATTTTGGTTCTAAATGTTGGTATATCTGATAACATTGGGTTTTTATTTATATTGCGGTCCTTTTCTTTATATTTCTTGTACATGTATTTAAATGTAATGCTCTTTACGTACTATTATTTTGAATTTTTAAAGGGGCAAGAAAATTCAGTTTATTTGTCCCCGTCCCCTGCAATAATAATAGTAGCATCAGCAGCAACAGCAGTACACTAGTGATAGTAGTAGCTGTAGTAAAGGAAGTACCATTAGAAGTAGTGATAGAAGTAGCAAAGAGAGTTCACAGACAAGGATTCAGTTTGTCATCTCCTGTTGCGTGTGGATGTGTGAATGTTGTTTTGCTTTTTGTAACTCAGACATGTCTTATATAAACATGTCTTTAACCTACTTGTCACATAATAATCCCTTTAACCTTGCCCTATGTACTTTTTTATATTCACATCTCTCTTCAGCTCCCAGCATTCCAGAAGCATTTTGATCACCAGATTTACACCTATGGCAATCAAGTTATCGTGAATTTGGTAATGTTGTTATTTACCTGGCATCCTTGTCAAATGATAAGAGTAGGGGTGATGGGGAGGGTGCTTCTCTGGTGGCTTGAAGTAAAAGATAGAAAAAAGAAGAAAGATAAAGAAAGATTTATAGTCTTTATCCCAGCGTAAGGGCAGGCTCACTGTCTTTACACCATTTATCCCCCTGTAGGCCATTTTATTCAACGTTCTTTTTAACTCCCTGTGAAGTATACAATACAGCAGCCTGTTAAGTGCTTCATATTAACACTGACAAAATCTTTATCTACCTATAACTGGTTAGTCATTCACCCCTGAGTCGAGTAAGGCAAGAAGAGTAAATTACCTTTCTTTAGAGTGCAACGATGTGAAAAACAAAAAGGTTGTCCAGTCAGGATTTGGAACCAGTGTCGTCCAGATGACAGACTCACAACACTACCGATTTTGCCATGATGCCTCACGAGTGAATCAGTTCCAGCTTCCAATCCAAGTGGTGGACATCCAGAATTTAAATAAAAAGTCATCCATGATTTTTGTTTTTCTTAAGTAAAAGCCACCTACCTCTTCCCTCATCCTAAATAGGATGGGTCTAGAACCAAGCATGTTGAGGTTTATAGTGCAAATAATTATGGGGCATTGGTGTCTGGTTAGATTGCCAGACTTAGGTTTGCATCCTTACCAACCTAGGTCCAACATAGTGTTTTTTGGGAAAGACACTAAATGAAAGAAGCATTTTTGCTACTGGACTTAGGTGTAAATGGCGGTACTGTTCCGTTAAACAAACCTTGTTAAACTCTGAGTTTATGGGCTGTGATGGCCTTGAAGGAACGTAACCACCTTTTTTTAACAGTGCAAATAATTAATCATATGTCAATTCAAATCTCAAGTACATGATGAAAACACCCCAAAATCCATTATAGTGTATTATACAGACACATTCTAGTGTATTATACAGACACAGCATAGTCTATTATAAAAATACATTATAGTGTATTATACAGACATTATAGTGTATTATAAAGACACATTATAGTGTATTATACAGACACATTATAGTGTATTATAAAGACACATTATAGTGTATTATACAGACACATTATAGTGTATTATACAGACACATTATAGTGTGTTATACAGACATTATAGTCTATTATAAAACACATTATAGTGTATTATACAGACATTATAGTGTATTATACAGACACAGTATAATGTATTATACAGATACATTATGGTGTGTTATAAAAACATATTATAGTGTGTTATAAAGACACAGTATAGTGTATTATACAGACACATTATAGTGTATTATATAGACACATTATAGTGTATTAATCAGACACAGTATAGTGTATTATACAGACACATTATAGTGTATTATACAGACACAGTATAGTGTATTATACAGACACAGTATAGTGTATTTTACAGACACGTTATATTGTGTTATAAAGACATAATGTATTGTATTATGTAGACACATTATAATGTATTATACACACATTATAGTGTATTATAAAGACACATCATAGTGTATTATACAGACACATTATAGTGTATTATATAGACACATTATAGTGTATTATATAGACACATTATAGTGTATTATACAGACACATTATAGTGTATTATACAGACACATTATAGTGTATTATATAGACACATTATAGTGTATTATATAGACACATTATAGTGTATTATACAGACACATTATAGTGTATTATACAGACACATAATAGTGTATCATATAGACACATTATAGTGTATTATACAGACACATTATAGTGTATCATATAGACACATTATAGTGTATTATACAGACACATTATAGTGTATTATATAGATTTATTATTGTGTATTATACAGACACATTATAGTGTATTATAAAGACACAGCATTGTGTATTATACAGGTACACTATAATGTATTATACACACAGGATAGTGTTTTATACAGACACAGTATAGTATTTTATACAGACACATTATAGTGTATTATATAGACACATTATAGTCTATTATATAGACACATTATAGTGTATTATAAAGACACATTATAATGTATTATACAGACACATTATAGTGTATCGTACAGATGCATTATAGTGTATTAAACAGACACATTATAGTGTATTATACAGACACATTATAGTGTATTATGCAGACGCATTACAGTGTATTATACAGACACATTATAGTGTATTATACACACACCGTATAGTGTATTATACAGACATTATAGTGTATTATACACACACATTATACTGTATTATAAAGACACCTTATAGTGTATTATACAGATGCATTATAGTGTATTATACAGAGACACATTATAGTGTATTACACAGACGCATTATAGTGTATTATACAGACACAATGTAGTGTATTATACAGATGCATTATAGTGTATTATACAGACTCAGTATAGTGTATTATACAGACACAATATAATGTATTATACAGATGCATTATAGTGTATTATATAGAAACATTATATCATATTATACAGACACAGTGTATTATACATATGCATTATAGTGTATTATATAGACGCATTATAGTGTATTATACAGACGCATTATAGTGTATTATATAGACACGTTTTAGTGTATTATTCAGACACAGAGTGTATTATAAAGACACACTAAAGTGTATTATTCGGACATGTTATAGTATATTATACAGACACATTATAGTGACATGTTATAGTATATTATACAGACACATTATGGTGACATGTTATAGTATATTATACAGAGACATTATAGTGACATGTTATAGTATATTATACAGACACATTATAGTACATTATACAGATACGTTATAATGTATTATACAGACACGTTATAGTCTATTATACAAACACATTATAGTGTATTGTACAGACACATTGTTGTGTATTATTCACACATGTCATAGTGCATTATACAGACATGTTATAGTATATTACACAGGCACATTATATTGTAGTGTATTATGCAGACACATTATAGTGTATTATACAAATTCATTATAGTGTATTATACAGACACACCATAGTGTATTATACAGACACATTATAGTGTATTATACAAATTCATTATAGTGTATTATACAGACACACCATAGTGTATTATACAGACACATTATAGTGTATTATACAAATTCATTATAGTGTATTATACAGACACACCATAGTGTATTATACAGACACATTATAGTGTATGATACAGGCACACCATAGTGTATTATACAGACACACTATAGTATATTATACAGACACTTTATAGTGTATTATACAGACACTTCATAGTGTATTATACAGACACACCAAAGTATATTATACAGACACTATATAGTGTATTATACAGACACATAGTGTATTATACAGACACATTATAGTGTATTATATTGACACATTATAGTGTATTATACAGACACATTTTATACAGACACATTATAGTGTATTATACAGACACATTATAGTGTATTATATAGACACATTATAGTGTATTATACAGACACATTATAGTGTATTATATAGACACATTATAGTGTATTATACAGACACAGTATAGTGTATTATACAGACACACTATAGTGTATTATACAGACACAGTATAGTGTATTATACAGACACAGTATAGTGTATTTTACAGACACATTATTGTGTATTTTACAGACACATTATAGTGTATTATACAGACACAGCATTGTGTATTATACAGGTACACTATAATGTATTATACACACACAGGATAGTGTTTTATACAGACACAGTATAGTATTTTATAGAGACACATTATAGTGTATTATATAGACACATTATAGTGTATTTTAAAGACACATTATAGTGTATTATAAACACACATTATAATGTATTATACAGACACATTATAGTGTATTATACAGACACATTATAGTGTATTATGCAGACGCATTACAGTATTATACAAACACATTATAGTGTATCGTACAGACGCATTATAGTGTATTATACAGACACATTATAATGTATTATACAGACGCATTATAGTGTATTATACAGACACATTATAGTGTATTATACAGACACATTATAGTGTATTATACAGACACATAGTGTATTCTACAAACACAGTATAATGTATTATACACACATTATAGTGTATTATACACACACATTATACTGTATTATAAAGACACCTTATAGTGTATCATACAGACACAGTATAATGTATTATACAGACGCATTATAGTGTATTATAGAGACACATTATAGTGTATTATACAGACACAGTATAGTGTATTATACACACACATTATAGTGTATTATACTGACACATAGTGTGTCATAGACAGACCCATTATAATATTTTATACACACACACACATTATAGTGTATTATACAGACACAGTATAGTGTAGTATACAGACACATTATAGTGTATTATACACACACATTATAGTGTATTATATAGACACATTATAGTGTATTATATAGATACATTATAGTGTATTATATAGACACATTGTAGTGTATTATACACACACATTATAGTGTATTATACAGACACATTATAGTGTATTATACAGACACATTGTAGTGTATTATAAAGACACATTATAGTGTATTATAAAGACACATTATAGTGTATTACACAGACGCATTATAGTGTATTATACAGACACATTATAGTGTATTATACAGACACAGTATAGTGTATTATACACACACATTATAGTGTATTATATAGACGCATTATAGTGTATTATACAGACACAGTATAATGTATTATACAGACGCATTATAGTGTATTATAGAGACACATTATAGTGTATTATGCAGACACAGTATAGTGTATTATACACACACATTATAGTGTATTATACAGACACATAGTATGTCATAGACAGACCCATTATAATATTTTATAGACACACACACATTATAGTGTATTATACAGACACAGTATAGTGTAGTATACAGACACATTGTAGTGTATTATACACACACATTATAGTGTATTATATAGACACATTATAGTGTATTATATAGACACATTATAGTGTATTATATAGACACATTATAGTGTATTATACACAGACATTATAGTGTATTATACAGACACATTATAGTGTATTATACAGACACATTGTAGTGTATTATAAAGACACATTATAGTGTATTATAAAGACACATTATAGTGTATTACACAGACGCATTATAGTGTATTATACAGACACATTATAGTGTATTATACAGACGCATTATAGTGTATTATACAGACACATTATAGTGTATTATACAGACACATTATAGTGTATTATACAGACACATTATAGTGTATTATACACACACACACTATAGTATATTATGTAGACCCATTACAGTGTATTATACATACACAGTAACACACTATAGTGTATTATACAGAAACATTACAAAGTATTATACAGACACATAGTATATTATACAGACACATAGTATATTATACAGAAACATTACGAAGTATTTAACAGACACATAGTATAATATACAGACACATTATTGTGCTTAATACAGATACATGTATTATACAGATACATGTATTATACATATACATGTATTATACAGATACATGTATTATACAGACACATTATATTGTATTATACAGAGACATAGTGTATTGTACAGACACATTATAATGTATTTTACATACATATTATAGTGTAGTATACAGACTCCTTATAGTGTATTATACAGCTACTTGATAATAACTTATAGAAGCACACTAAAGTGAATTATGCAGACATAGAATGCATTATACAGACACATTATAGTATATTATACAGCCACATTATAGTATATTTATACAAACACATAGTATATTTTACAGGCACATTATAGTATGTTATACAGGCATATAATAGTATGTTATACAGGCATATTATAGTATATTATAGAAACATTTTATAGTTAATTATAGAGACACAGTATTGTGTATTGTACAGACACATTATAGTATATTATGCAGATACATTATAATGTATTGTACAGACACGTAGTATTTTATACATACACACCATAGTTTATTATACTTATACAGATACATTATAGTGTTTTATACAGACACTTCATAGTATTTTATACAGACAAATTATAGGGCATTATACAGACACATTATAATTTGTTATACAGACACATTATATTATAGTCTGTTATACAGACACATTATAGTGTATTATTCAGACACATCATAATGTATTATGCAGACACATTATAATGTATTATACAGACACATTATGGTGTATTATACAGACACATTATGGTGTATTTTGTAGACACATTATAGTGTGTTATACAGATACATTATAGTATATTATACAGACACATTATGGTGTATTTTGTAGACACATTATAGTGTGTTATACAGATACATTATAGTATATTATACAGAAACAATAATATATTATACAGACACATTATAATATATTATACAGACACATTACAGTGTATTATACATACACACTACAGTGTATTATACAGACACTTTAGAATGTATTCTACAGACACATTAAAGTGTATTATACATATACATTATAATGTATTATTCAGACGCGTTATAGTTTATAGTGTATTATACAGACACATTATAGTATGTTATACAGACACATTATACTGTATTATACAGACGCATTATTATTGTTTATACAGACACGTTATAATGTATTATACAAACACTTTAAGTATTTATGTAGACATTATAGTGTAGTATACAGACACTTGACAGTATTTTTTATAGACATTATGGTGAATTATACAGACACATTATAGTGTATTCACATTATCGATACAATTAGTATGCGATAAACTTTAATAACATGCCAATTGGAATAGTTCTACTTCAAAATGTGATTTGAAAGTTTCTGGTTTTTGTAGACAGTGCCAGTGGGTGCGGAATTAAAGAAAGATTGGTTGGCTAACTTGGTTTTTTATCGTCTCTTTTTAACGTGTGGGAATGCCTTTTTGTATCAGTTAGCTCATCTACATACTGGAGATGGACATACGCATTGAAATGAAGCTTGGCAATGAAAGAAAGGGAAATTATTTTTCAGTCATCTGTTCAACTATGTTTACACAAGCTGATCAAGATGAATGAGTCGTGAATAAAATCTCAAGACCTAAATTATTGGCAGTTAAGCAGTCAAGAACCTAGACTTCTGTAGTTGTCATTGACTCATTTACTGTTGTCATTGACTCATTTACAGTTGTCATTGACTCATTTACAGTTGTCATTGACTCATTTACTGTTGTCATGGACTCGTTTACTGTTGTCATTGACTCATTTACAGTTGTCATTGACTCATTTACTGTTGTCATTGACTCATTTACTGTTGTCATTGACTCGTTTACAGTTGTCATTGACTCATTTACAGTTGTCATTGACTCATTTACTGTTGTCATTGACTCGTTTACTGTTGTCATTGACTCATTTACAGTTGTCATTGACTCATTTACTGTTGTCATTGACTCATTTACAGTTGTCATTGACTCATTTACTGTTGTCATTGACTCATTTACTGTTGTCATTGACTCATTTACAGTTGTCATTGACTCATTTACTGTTGTCATTGACTCATTTACAGTTGTCATTGACTCATTTACAGTTGTCATTGACTCATTTACAGTTGTCATTGACTCATTTACTGTTGTCATTGACTCATTTACAGTTGTCATTGACTCATTTACTGTTGTCATGGACTCGTTTACAGTTGTCATTGACTCGTTTACAGTTGTCATTGACTCGCTTACTGTTGTCATTGACTCATTTACAGTTGTCATTGACTCATTTACTGTTGTCATTGACTCGTTTACTGTTGTCATTGACTCGTTTACTGTTGTCATTGACTCATTTACTGTTGTCATGGACTCATTTACTGTACATGCTATGAAACATTACTGAGTAATTGTTGAAAATTTTTAGGTTGATGTGTGTTGGTTTGCTGTTTATATTTTGTTGAGTTCCTTAGCAGGCTGGGAGGGGGGGGGGGGTGTGATTAATATGGTTTATTGTATGATATTGCTTAAGGAGACAGGCACCTTAGCCATGTGATTTACTTTAGCTTTTTGAGTTTGGGTTTTTCCTTTTTAAGTGTATATATGAGTAATTGACAAAATATAATCATCCTTTATCATTGAACAGTTTGTAGCATCCTTGGTTGCCATAGAAACGGCCACTATCTTGGATTGTGACCCAATCTTCAAGCTTGTTCAACTCACTTAGTTATAAATCAAATCACTTAAAACCTGTGCAGATTGTTTTTTTTCATTCAAGATCTAAAATGTGATGTAAAGAAAGTGAGTGATATCTGTTGTATAATTATTTTTTTATGATGTTTTGAAAATAACATATATTATTTATATCGTGTATATGCAAAAGTGTCATTTTTATTCTTAAAAAATTAATTTTCAAAAGGTTTACAAGATATCAGAAAAATCATGTCATCTTTTTTTTAATATTGACACGAGGAACATATGTACCAAATAAAGAAATTGGTTGGTAAATAGCGGAAGAGATTGAACATTAGTGTGAAAAATCTTCATTTTTGAAGAAAAACGCAAATAAAGAAATCAAAAGAAAATAACACAAAACAAGATGCTTCAGATGGGTTGCCCTTCTTGTAGCAGCCCCTTTCTCTTTCCAATCTGTGGTATTGTTACAATGCAAAGAGAATTGTAAATCTAGGTTTAGGTGTGAGCTGTTGTGAAAACACAATAATGACAACTTTTTTACTCTTCTCCTCTATTCTCATGCTTGTGCTCATGTTTACAAACACACAGACCGGCAACACTTGCCTTCCGCCTTTATGTACTCAGAGCTAGGCTGAGTCGGCACGCGAGTTGTCAACAGTCAGGCCAGTTTCGTGATACCAGATTTTACTTTTTACATTGAAAGGGTTTTTAATGCCATCTTCTCAGTCAGTGTTAGGCTACTACCGCACTGTCAACTAAACAGTTTAGTCGATGTCGAGTCGTTGTCGTGTCGAGCACATTACCCTACCGTACTAGGACTAAACTGTCGAACGACTTTCATTACCTACTTGTCCTTTTTGTCTTTATTTGAATAGTCCCGTAGCGATTTATTATATAACAATGGCTTTTTTTCGATAAGTGAAATCAAAGTTTCCACCCAGTTGACATCTACGTCCATTTTTGTCGGTGTACAGTATAGGAAGTGAATGTGATACAGGTACTTGACGATACGACACACAATGAACTTAGATCTACATGTTGACAGGGGATGCATTGGCGCGCTTGGCAAAACAAGCACAGACAATAGTGAACAACATACTGACATGCACACACTCTATTAATCTTATTTTAAAAAAATTTAAATTTGAAACTTCGTTATTCGTCATAATATGCTATTCTGCACGCGTAGACTTTATTAATTTGAGGTCGCTGAATCCAAATATGTAATCAGATTTTCTCTACGACAATGTCCAGCCGAGTTATAGCCATACAAACGTGGCCATACCTGGGCTAGCCAGCGCCTCTCCGCCAGCCCATCCCTTCACATCCGGTGGTGCCAACTTGTGCTGTCGAGTCGTGTTTGGGTAGTGCGGTAGGCCTCTATAATTTTCCCTCTCACAGAACTGCGTTCGACAGTTGTGTTGAGCACGGTTTGTGGCTTGGCACAGACTTTCCGGACGGAACAGTTTGGTTTTTGTTGTGCAGAAGGCACTTCTTATTTTGATTATCCACAGATGGCCCAAAGACAGGACAAAACTGTTTAGTTGATAGTGCGGTACCGGCCTTAGGGTAATCGACGCCAAAATTTTGACTATTTTTCCCTGCCCTTGCCTACAAAATATTCTGTAACACATAACGTATACGTCCTATGGACATTTCTCTGTCATAAACTTGTAGACGTATGATCGTTCTACCTGAATGTATAAAAAACAGAAAATCAACATTTTGGTCCCAAACTCGCCAATCCAGGTGCCGTCCCCCCCTTAATCAGTGTTACGACTTTGATTTATCCAGATCAACCAACATGGATCTGAAGAACCGTTGGAGAAGAAACTTGCCCAAGTCTGTACAGCAGCCCAGAGTTCAAGTCTACGGTGAGGAAATTAGGGCCCAGGGGATGGGTGTGTGGGGTTTACGGGGTTACAGGGTTATGACTTGTTTTTGTGTTTGGCATTTTTGTTTTTTGCTTGCTCCATAAAAAAGTGAAATGAATATCAGTTTTGTTACAACACAATCAAAAAGTGAAATGAATATCAGTTTTGTTACAACACAATCAAAAAGTGAAATGAATATCAGTTTTGTTACAACACAATCAAAAAGTGAAATGAATATCAGTTTTGTTACAACACAATCAAAAAGTGAAATGAATATCAGTTTTGTTACAACACAATGAAAAAGTGAAATGAATATCAGTTTTGTTACAACACAATGAAAAAGTGAAATGAATATCAATTTTGTTACAACACAATGAAAAAGTGAAATGAATATCAATTTTGTTACAACACAATCAAAGGTTGCAAAAACAAACGCCCATCAATCTTAAAGGTTTAGAGGGTGAAGAAGTGGGGGGGGGGGGAGGCTGAAAGCTATTGTTGGTTTAATTAGCTTATTTTGAGTGTTGCAATTTTGGTCTTTGCTTGTGTTTTGATTTAAAAAAGAGATGAACATCAGTTATGTGAAAACACACTCAAAACTTAAAACAATGTAATGGTACGTGAATCTTAAAGGTTTTGACCAAGATATCTCCAAATTTGATTTTTTGCTTTGATTTAGTTGATTTCTTTTCTGGCCCAAGGGGCTGACAATTACCATGTCATCACAGCAGTTGGTGATTAGTGAGTTTGTTTCCATCGGCAGGTACAAACCATTTGACTTTCACGTTTGCTTCTATCGGCAGGTACGAACCATTTGACGTACACATTTACTTTTACCGGCAGGTACGAACAAATTTGACTTACACATTTACTTTTACCGGCAGGTACGAACCATTTGACTTTCACATTTACTTTTATCGCAGGTATGAATCATTTGACTTTCACATTTACTTTTATCGGCAGGTACAAACCATTTGACTTTCAGGTTTGCTTCTATCGCCAGGTACAAACCATTTGACTTTCACGTTTACTTCTATCGGCAGGTACAAACCATTTGACTTTCACGCTTACTTTTATCGGCAGGTACGAACTATTTGACTTTCACGTTTGCTTCTATCGGCAGGTACAAACCATTTGACTTTCACATTTACTTTTATCGGCAGGTGCTAACCATTTGACTTTCACGTTTGCTTCTATCGGCAGGTACGAACCATTTCACTTTCACGTTTACTTTTATCGGCAGGTACGAACCATTTGACTTTCACAAGGAGTGCAGCAAGATGCGATGGGACAGGCTCTCAATCCTCATGGATCGACTGGAGCGGGACAGAAAAATTTTAGGTAAAAGTTTTTCACCTTTTCTGCCTTGATATTACAAGGCTTTCCCCACACAGTGTTCTATGGAATGAAACATGAAATAGAAAAGAAGAAAAGTCAAATGTTAAAAATAATGTTGCCATGGTTGATTTGTTGGCTTTTTAAAAATTTGATTTGATTTGATTTACCCACATCCACAACTAAGGTGATCTCTTGTTTTGGAAGGATTTTTAAATTTTGGCCGGACTGCCTTGTAATCAGTCAAGAGATCTTTAACATACACAGAGTGTCGTGATCTGCACACGAGACCTCCTTTTTATCGTCTCTGATGGGCACTGGGTGTCGATCCACCTACCTGGACGGGGCTAGGTTTTACGAAAACAAAAACTCAAGAAGTTTTTTAAAACCGCCAGGGCTTGAACCCACAGCCTTTTTGTTGAGAGGCTAACACCTTACCTCTGGACTGCTAAGTCCCCCCCCCTTTTTCAGGCAGTATTTTTGTAACAGTAATGTCTTATATTAATGGGAAAATGATAAAAGATTTTGAATTTTAACAATGTGATTGGGATTTGATAATTGAAGAGAAAAGAGACTAAGGCTCAAACTTTATCTCATTGACATATGTAAGATTATAAAATCTCTTCAACGATGTCCGTGAAATAAGCTACACTTTATATTGTGTTGTATATCATTGTTCCTGTTCTCTGTCCGTGGCAGCTATTTCTTCAAAAAGAAAGGTGGTTACGTGGGCATGACCCAGTCGGGTGTCTTCCGCACCAACTGTATGGATTGCTTGGACAGGACCAATGTTGTACAAGGTCTGATAGCACAGGCAAACTTGCAGGACCAGCTAGAGGTAGGCAAATTGTTTCATTATCAGTCTTTACTTTCTTTCACATGGACGCATTTTCCGTAATACAAGATGTTTAAGAAATTCTGTACTCATAATCCATAACTAAGGTGATCTGGGGTTTTCGGTAAGGGTTTTTGATATTTCCCAGAATGCCCTATAAACAGCCAAGGGATCTTAAATGTGCACAGGATGTTACAGTCTGCACACAAGACCTCCTTTTTATTGCCCGTCTCCGATGGGACTAGGGACTCTCTTGTTGAGGCACGTACCCACAACTTTTGGTTGAGAGGCTGACACATTACATTTGGACCACTCTATCCCCCTTATCAGCCTGGAACAAAGTTGACAAAAAAGGCTTGACATGTTGGTCTCCAAAGTATATCACAGATAAAGATAAGCCACATAGCATCACTTTGATTTTTATTTTCATTTGTGAATGAAGAGGACTTAAGGGGCGTATAGATATAGAAATGTAAATTTCTGTATTTTCCATTATAATTTTTATTTTCCTCTTTCCTCTCAGATTTTAGGTATACTCCGGAAGGTCAGAAAGTCAAAGATCAGCAAACTTTTGATTCCATCTTCAAAAATGGTTTGCACCATGACGCATTTTAAACTTCTTACCTAGCCAATGAGTTTTGTTATGTGTAATAATTGCCATGACATCGCAAAGAATACAATTCTTGATATTTTTACCTCAAGTTTTTTTTTATCTGGCCTTTTTGTGAAAGAGCTGGTGAAAAGCGAAGAAATGAAATGGCACCATGATATATGAAATGAAATGAATTTGTGTGTTTTTATCAAATGTGTAAACAGGTTTTTAAAATTTTATGAATACCTTCACCATACAAGTGCAAGAAGCCTGTCCATAAAGCACTAGTATAATTGATCTTTACACATTAGACGTTAGAATGACTATGCAAGGAATTTGTTTCATCTTTCCTTCTTTCCCCCTTTCATTTGATCTCACCAGTTTGGGCGGACAATGCTGATGCCATTTCCAGGGAGTACGCTGGAACAGGAGCTTTGAAAACAGATTTCACAAGGTATTGACTGGAGACACAAACTGACAGTGATGTGTTCCGGGCAGTTTGCTGTTCCTGCAATACAATTCAAAGAATACAATTCTTGATATGTTTACCTTGATATTTTCTCCTCTACACATCCATACCCCATTCCATGGGCCTTCAAGCCCTTAAATTCTTCCTCGACCAGCGATCTGACCAGACAATCAACACTACCACCCTTCTCCGTTTGGCAGAACTCATTCTAAATCTTAATTCTTTTGAATTCAATGAACAGTTTTTCGAGCAAATCAGCGGAATTGCCATGGGCACTAAGATAGGACCTTCATACGCTTGCCTATTCATGGGTTATCTTGAACATAGATTATTCCAGGCGTACCCTGGTCCTCTGCCCAACACCTATAAACGGTACATTGATGATGTGTGTGGTATCACGACCATGTCTGCGACTTATTTAGACCGTTTCTTCAATTTTGCAAACAACTTTTGCAAACCTATCAAGTTCACTTTTACCCAATCTACAATAGACATCACCGTTTCTCTCTCCGAACATGGGCTTACAACTACCATATTCTACAAAGATACAGATAGTTGTAACTATCTCCACTACACATCCTCTCATCCACCACGCAAAGATGCTATTTCATATTCTCAATTCGTCCGCTTCAGACATCTGTTCTGCTGATTACCTATTCACAGAGGAAGCGCCTAAGAGGTTTAATTTCTTCCTACGCAGAGGCTACCCTAGGGCCATCATTTGTCAAGCCTTTCAGAGAGCTAAAATTGCACCCCGTAAAGACACCCTCAACATTGTAGGAAGAAAAAGACCATACGCATACTCCTTATCCTTCCGTACCATCCGCACATACACCGTGTCATTAATATTGTCCGCAAAACCTGCCTATTCTACACGCTAGTGACGAAACTAGACATGTTTTCCCTTCCTTTACATTAATTGCCTTCAAGAGACACACTAACCTTCAGGATATCCTTGTGCACAGTCGCCTCTCTACTGACTCCTCGCCGTCGGGCACCATCCGATGTCGACGCCCTAACTGTAAGACATGCCCCTTTGTAGACGGCTCCACAACCATTCAGTTCCCTTGATAGACCTGGACAGTAAATGGGCAATTCTCCTGCGCCTCTCGTAATGTAATTTATGCTCTTCGCTGCAGTCATTCTGGAATGGCCTATATCAGAGAAACTGGCTTGCAACTCTCCAACAGATTTGGCCATTACAGGAGAGATATTGAATACTGCGAAAGCAAGCCGGTGCCTTTACATTTTAATAAACCAGGACATCGAGGAACCCATGACCTGAAAGTATGCATTTTCAGGTCATGTACTGGCGGTGCTGAGTCTAGGAAGTCTATAGAGAACAGGCTTATAGTAAGATTGGGCACAATCGACCCTGGTGGTATAAACGTCTTACACCAATTTGTATAATTTTCTCTGGAGTAACTCCCATAGTTGGGCATACGCTATCACTGTCCCGGACCCTTCACCATCCTCTACCCTACCCCATCCGGCTCCCACCACCCCCACGGAAATTTCCCACCTTAAACCCCCTCCTCCCCTCCTATCCCAGGAAAAGTTGGGTCTCTCTGGCAGTTCACGCCCGTGTGCCTATCTGTGGTAGCGTACTCTATGGTAGGCATCTTTGCACACATTTTTTTTACGTTCACCACTTACTGGAAGCAACTTTGCGCACGGTTTCTTACTATTACGGAATACACCTATTTTATCACCAAGGAGAAAATACTTAAGACTTCAATAACTTGGAAAGCATCAGCTAGTGCTAGCTGGCATTTTTTGAAATTTCATATAAGTTGTTTACTCTGTTCCCTTATTGCATCGATAAATTTGTAATTTGTATACATTTCGCACCTTCAGTTTAAATTTTTGCCTTGATTGATACTTCCTTTCATTCATTCTCTATCATTTCTTCTTTCTAGACCCAGTGAGATATAGATCTAGTCTTATAGTCATCCTATTTTTTTCATTCTTGTTTCCCATACTCACACGTCTCTCTCCTTTTCTTTCTTTCCTGCCTTTTTTCTCTTTCTCTTTTCTCTCTCTCTCTCTCTTCTCTCTCTCTCTCTCTCTCTCTCTCTCTCTCTCTCTCTCTCTCTCTCTCTCTCTCTCTCTCTCTCTCTCTCTCTCTCTCTCTCTCTCTCTCTCTCTCTCTCTCTCTCTCTCTCTCTCTCTCTCTCTCTCTCTCTCTCTCTCTCTCTCTCTCTCTCTCTCTCTCTCTCTCTCTCTCTCTCTCTCTCTCTCTCTCTCTCTCTCTCTATTTCTCTCCTTCTCTCTATCTCCTCACCATTTATTACTTACTTATTTTCATATTTTTATTTCATTCTAGATTTGAACCTTCCACTCTCGCTAATTCTTCACATCCCCCTCTACTACGTTTCTTATCATCACTGTCTTTTTCTTTCTTTCTTCCTCCTTTCTGTTTTTCTTCTGACATCACATTGTGTGATGCCTGAGGTAACTTAGATCTAGATTCTAGATATTTCTCGTTTGTTGTCTACGAAGGGTTATACCCGAAACGTCACGTGTTTATTCTGTCTTTATTAGTGGAGTTGTCACTTATTGTCATATTTCGCCTTTGACTTCACTCCACTGTGGCTCCTTCGTAGTGTTCCTGCAGTAAACTGCATTTCATTGCGGTCGTCATTTTCGCCATTCACCACAATGTCGCAGCCAAGTTTTATGATTTATCACAAGCTTTGCAGCATCTGTTGTTTTGTTTCTTTTTTGGGGGCAGGGCGGGGGAGGAGTGCTTTTCAGTTTGTATTGTGTTGTGTTGCGTTGTGTTGTGTTGTGTTGTGTTGTGTTGCGTTGTGTTGTGTTGTGTTGTGTTGCGTTGTGTTGCCAGTTGGTGAGCCCTACTGATAGGTTCTCTTTCTTTCTTTTCACCCATTCACATGTTTGTCATATTACTGATCTTTCTGAATTCACCTTGAGATCACCTTATATTGTGGATTTGGTACCTTTCAATGAAACAAGCAAACATATCATGTTGTCCCATCTCTTTTCGTAATTTGCCCTGAGATTGCTGCATATGGTGAAAAGGATAAACTCTAAACAAGCTATCAATTCAATGTGCTGTTGTCTGAATTCAAAGAAGCACGTATTGTATTTTGTTTTTTGTTTTTTGTTTTTTTTACACTTTCAGAACGGGTAGAAGAACCAGATTTGGTATGCTCATGGACGGATACAACTCGGCAATACGTTATGTGAAAAATAACTTTCAAGATGGCTACCGTCAGGTAAGTGATTTAGTCTCATAAATTACACCTGAACATCTTGTGGTGACTTTGATAGCCTTGTGCTTTCCTTCTTATGTTTTCTTTTTCTTCCAAGGATTGAAAACCATGTCTTATCATTTTGTAAACTCTTTGTCTATATTTAGTCCAACTTGAGTTGGTTTTTTAATTTTCCTTCTTCCAGGATGCCATTGACCTTTTCCTGGGCAATTACATTGTGGAGGAAGGAGAAGGCCTGACCATCAAGTCACCTTTTGATTCGAATCGGGACTGGAAGTACTATGCGGTAAGTTGTCAGTCAGGGGTGGCAGACAGACAGACACACACACAGCTTTCTATGAAAATCTTTGAAAAACCGATTTTAATTCAATTACTAAGTATTGTGGTCAGTGAATGGTGTGTATTTTTGAAGATACAGAAAATTTCTAATTCCTCCTGTACAGGAAACCTCCTAATTTCTCCTATACAGAAAACTCCCAAATTTCTCCTATACAGAAAACCTCCAAATTTCTCCTATACAGAAAACCTCCAAATTTCTCCTATACAGAAAACCTCCTAATTTCTCCAATACAAGAAACCTCCTAATTTCTCCTATACAGAAAACCTCCTAATTTCTCCTATACAGAAAGCCTCCTAATTTCTCCTATACAGAAAACCTCCTAATTTCTCCTATACAGAAAGCCTCCTAATTTCTCCTATACAGGAAACCTCCTAATTTCTCCCATACAGGAAACCTTCTAATTTCTCCTATACAGGAAACCTCCTAATTTCTCCCATACAGGAAACCTTCTAATTTCTCCCATACAGAAAGCCTCCTAATTTCTCCTATACAGGAAACCTAATTTCTCCCATACAGGAAACCTCCTAATTTCTCCCATACAGGAAACCTTCTAATTTCTCCTATACAGGAAACCTTCTAATTTCTCCTATACAGAAAACCTCCTAATTTCTCCTATACAGAAAACCTCCAAATTTCTCCTATACAGAAAACCTCCTAATTTCTCCAATACAAGAAACCTCCTAATTTCTCCTATACAGAAAACCTCCTAATTTCTCCTATACAGAAAGCCTCCTAATTTCTCCTATACAGAAAACCTCCTAATTTCTCCTATACAGAAAGCCTCCTAATTTCTCCTATACAGGAAACCTCCTAATTTCTCCCATACAGGAAACCTCCTAATTTCTCCTATACAGGAAACCTTCTAATTTCTCCTATACAGGAAACCTTCTAATTTCTCCTATACAGAAAACCTCCTAATTTCTCCTATACAGAAAGCCTCCTAATTTCTCCCATATATTATGGTTTGCTTAGTGCCATCATGTCTTTCTCTCTTCATCAGTTGCCATTCTACCTTTCGGTGCATGGGTTTTTTCTTTATCAGTTGTCATTCTACCTTTCTCCTATACAGAAAACCTCCTAATTTCTCCTATACAGGAAACCTTCTAATTTCTCCTATACAGGAAACCTAATTTCTCCTATACAAGAAACCTCCTAATTTCTCCTATACAGGAAACCTAATTTCTCCTATACAGGAAACCTTCTAATTTCTCCTATACAGGAAACCTCCTAATTTCTCCTATACAGGAAACCTAATTTCTCCCATACAGGAAACCTTCTAATTTCTCCTATACAGGAAACCTTCTAATTTCTCCTATACAGAAAACCTCCTAATTTCTCCTATACAGGAAACCTTCTAATTTCTCCTATACAGGAAACCTAATTTCTCGCATATATTATGGTTTGCTTAGTGCCATCATGTCTTTCTTTCTTCATCAGTTGCCATTCTACCTTTCGGTGCATGGGTTCTTTCTTTATCAGTTGTCATTCTACCTTTCGGTGTATGGGTTCTTTCTTTATCATTTGTCATTCTACCTTTCGGTGTATGGGTTCTTTCTTTATCAGTTGCCATTCTACCTTTCAGTGTATGGGTTCAGTTTGCCGAGATGATCTTTCTCTAGGATGCCCTGTCCTGGCATTTTCTGTTTTTTTCCAAAAGTTAAATTTCTATGCTTCAATGCCTCTTTTATAACTTCTTCCCACTTTCTCTGAGATCTGCGTTTTGGTCTTTTACCCTGGGCTTTAGCACTGTATACTGATTTAGCTATTCTATTGTCATTCATTCTGTTTACATGCCCAAACCATCTCAGTTGATTCATTTCTATCTTAGTTTTTATGCCATGTGCTTTGGTTTGATCTCTTATTGTTGTGTTTCTGATTTTGTCTCTTTTAGTTTTCCCCTACTACTCTTCTTAGATATTTCATTTCAGCTGCCTGCACTCTACTGTATTCTCTACTGTCTAAGGTCCGGTTTCGCTGTCATAGAGGAGAGTAGGACAATAAACTGTATTGTATACTGCCATTTTGGTTTTTGTTGACAATTCTTGCTTACCTACAAATGCCTTTCCTAGATGGTATTGCACTTGCCTTTTTGATTCTCTGGCTGATTTCTTCTCTTAGTTTTCCTCAGAGTTAATCATTACTCCTAGGTAATTGTAGCTTTGAACTTGTTCTAAATTCTCCCTGCTCAATTTAAGACTTTGTGTTTTAACTTCCCTAGTTACTAGCATTGTTTTGGTTTTCTTTGCATTTACTCTCATTCCTCTTTTATTTAGTTTATTGTTCATGATGTTGATATTTGACTGAAGGTCACTTTCTGATTTTCCAAACAGAACTAAATCATCGGCAAATGAAAGCATTGATACATTTACTGGTTTGAACTTTCACATACCTAATTCTACAGATATGTTTCCAGCTACTCTCAATGCACATGTTGGTTTATTGTAAAAACTTTGAATGACTTTATTAAATTTTGCTTTACATTGTGTTCTTTTATGAAGGCCATAGTTTGTCCCTCCTCACAGTGTCAAATGCCTTTTCTTTAGTGCCATCGTGAGCCGTGTAATTAGATTCTTGTTGTCTTTCCACAGATTCCCGTCATCTTTGTGGTTGCATTCTCCATGTTCACGGTCAGCATGTTGTTGCCAGACGGTAGGTCCTGTTGACCTCCTTTTCCTTATGGGTGGTTAGCGGTTGCTGCACACAGGTCCTATTTCTTTCCTTTCACGCTTTCGCATATCTTTTGTCTCACTGCTTCCTCTTTTAACTCATCCTGAGATCGCCACATGTGCTGGATGGGCATGGATGCAACTTTTTCAGTTTAAACGGGATTTCCTTTTTTAAAATGTTTTTTGTGTTAAGATAAAAAAACGGAATTTCTACACTGGAAGTAAAATTACCAACACACCGTAACAGAAAAATCAGATGCAAAAGGTGACTATTCACCGAACTGCTGTTTGTATCAATACATATTATTTCCAAGATCCTTCTGTCTTATCAAGTTAACTCCACAAGAAACGAAAAAAGAAACATTGTGACGATTATTCTCTTCTTCTGTAAATATCGCACTGAATTTCAGATCTTTCATTATTCACTTCGACTTTCGAGTTATTCACATTTTTCATTCTGTCTGTCTGCCTGTCTGTTTGTCTCACTCCCTGTCTCTTGCTTCCTCTCTCTCTTTCTGTATGTTATCTGCTCATCTCTCTGTCTCTCTATCTCTCTGTCTCTATCTCTCTGTCTCTGTCTCTGTCTCTGTCTCTCTCTCTCTCTCTCTCTCTCTCTCTCTCTCTCTTTCTTTCTTTCTTCTTTTTTTCTCTCTTTCAGATCTTTCTTCTCTCTCTCTTTCTCTCTCTCTCTCTCTCTTTCTTTCTTTTTTCTTTCTCTCTCTTTTCTTTTTCTTCTTCTTCTTCTTCTTTCTTCTTTCTTTCTTTCTTCTTTCTTCTTTCTTCTTCTTCTCTTTCTTCTTTCTTCTTTCTTTCTTTCTTTCTTTCTTTCTTTCTTTTCTCTCTCTCTCTCTCTCTCTCTCTCTCTCTTTTCTGTCTGACCTGGGGCTCCACCCCACCGGCACGCTGTCCCTGAATCTTGCCGGGATAAATCAATGATATCAACGAAGTCAATTTACCGTATTCTTCCTAATGAACACAGACCTGCCATTTATCCCGATTTAATCAAGACCATCTTGATTTTTTTGCAAAATTGTGCAAAGTCCCAATTTCTCACTTTTGTTGGCCTGTATCGATTTTTTTAAACACAACTACAGTTGCTGCCTGGGCGGCATTGTTCCGTATATTCAGGGTGCAATTTTTGTTTAAAATCAGCAAGACCCGGATGTTGTCGTCCCATATGTATCCAAGATTCATGTGGAACGTAAACATGAGTAATATGGCATTGATTCTTCTATATTGTTGTTCTTTTAATGATTTAGAGTACTCGTGCTGTACTTGTTTGAGACTTGAAAATTGTTGTATGGTTACGTGTTTTGAGGCTTAGCAATTACTAGAGCATTAAATTTTAAACTCATCAAGCAGAAGGCTTTGTTGATATTTTGTGACTTGTTAGATCTTTATCTGGATCCAGGTCTAGATGATCTGTTTCTGTACTCTCAAGTAGATCTAGATGATATCACGTAGTAAAGGAGCCACAGTGGAATGAAGTCTTAACGTGGTGAAATGTCAAAAAGTGACAACTTGACCAAAGGAATGAGAGCAAACGCAGTGTCATGATGGTTTGGCTTTAGCTTCTCGTGGTCAGACAGCAAACACTTAAACATGGACAGTCAGAAGAAAAGAACAGAAAGTGAGAGTTTGTGGAGAAAAGAGGCAGTTGAAGAAGTTAAGAAAAGCGGAGAATGATCTAGATCTACTAGAGATTAAAAACTGAAAAACAAATGACTTCCCCTGTGGCAAAGTGTTAAAGTGTGATCACATGCATATGTGTCAGAGAGAGAGAGAGAGAGAGAGAGAGAGAGAGAGAGAGAGAGAGAGAGAGAGAGAGAGAGAGAGAGAGAGAGAGAGAGAGAGAGAGAGAGAGAGAGAGAGAGAGAGAGAGAGAGAGAGAGAGAGAGAGAGAGAGAGAGAGAGAGAGAGAGAGAGAGAGAGAGAGAGAGAGAGAGAGAGAGAGAGAGAGAGAGAGAGAGAGAGAGAGAGAGAGAGAGAGAGAGAGAGAGAGAGAGAGAGAGAGAGAGAGAGAGAGAGAGAGAGAGAGAGAGAGAGAGAGAGAGAGAGAGAGAGAGAGAGAGAGAGAGAGAGAGAGAGAGAGAGAGAGAGAGAGAGAGAGAGAGAGAGAGAGAGAGAGAGAGAGAGAGAGAGAGAGAGAGAGAGAGAGAGAGAGAGAGAGAGAGAGAGAGAGAGAGAGAGAGAGAGAGAGAGAGAGAGAGAGAGAGAGAGAGAGAGGAGGGAGGGAGGGAGAGGAGAGGGAGGAGAGGGAGGGAGGGAGGGAGGGAGGGAGGAGGGAGGGAGGGAGGGAGGGAGGGAGAGAGAGAGAGAGAGAGAGAGAGAGAGAGAGAGAGAGAGAGAGAGAGAGAGAGAGAGAGAGAGAGAGAGAGAGAGAGAGAGAGAGAGAGAGAGAGAGAGAGAGAGAGAGAGAGAGAGAGAGAGAGAGAGAGAGAGAGAGAGAGAGAGAGAGAGAGAGAGAGAGAGAGAGAGAGAGAGAGAGAGAGAGAGAGAGAGAGAGAGAGAGAGTGAGAGAGGGAGGGAGGGAGGGAGAGAGAGAGAGAGATAATAATAATAATATATATACTTCTATGGTGCCTTTTCTAAAGAGAGCTCAAAGCGTCTCACAATAGCATACGATACAAGATAAATAAAATATAATGGTCATAGAACATGTTATTTAAAAGAGTCAAAAGGTATCATATGATTATCCTAAAAAGAAGGGTTTAAGAGTCCATTCAAAAGATTCAAATGATACAACAATCTTAAAACATACAAAGAGTATAACATGATCACGAAACCTAAAAGATACATTGTAAATAATACATTAAGCTAAAAAGATAGATACAATGAATTAGTAAAATTTTCAATGAATAGAACATTCTTACAAGAGACACGAGATATATAATGCGCATAGACATAATCAAAAGACTCACTATAAATATAAGCTATCCTAACAAAAACAACAATTGTTATAGGGTTAAAAAGATGCTAAGTATTATATGCCGTCTTAAAAAGGTGGGTTTTAAGAGACTTCCTAAATGATTCAAGGGATATGGAGTTCCTACAACATTCATCCAGACCATTCCATAGTTGAGGTGCACACACAGAAAAAGCTTGCTCACCAAAACGAGTCGATGTACGGGGTATACAAAGATAGTTACTATTATTAGACCTCAAGACTCTAGGTTTAAAATAGGGGTTAAAAGCTCATCTAGATAGGGGGAGCTAGATTATTTAAACATTTATAAGTCATGCAAAGGACTCAATTCTCTGCCTGGCAACCAATGGAGGTCTTTAAGTACATTGGTAATGTGATCAGATTTCTTTTTAAGAGGAATAGTTCTGGCTGCATAATTTTGTATCTTTTGAAGTTTAGATAGATGTTTTTTTGACATACCAGACAAGAGGGAGTTGCAGTAATCCAATCTACTGGTTACAAAGGCATTTATCAAAAGTTTAGCAGTATCCTCATCAATAAAATATCTGATTCTGCTAATATTCTTAAGATGGAACATAGATGTTTGACATATTTTATTAATTTGCTTATCCATTGTGAGGTGAGGATCAAGAAGAAAGCCTAAATTCTTAACAGCATTGGAAATTTTACTATGTGAATTACAAATATTTACATAGCATGCATTAATAGTTTTGAGCGATGTTCGCAATTATATCTGTTTTATCTCCATTTCATCTAAGTCTGTTTTCTGTCATCCAAGTCTGTATATCTGTGGTGCAATCCTGAAGTGTCTGAATGGATGCTGCAGGATTGCTGGTGCTCAGGGGTATGTATAGTTGAGTGTCGTCTGCATATAGATGATATTTGATGTTATGCCTCTCAATTATGTCAGCTAATGGAGTGGTGTAGAGAGTAAAGAGAACTGGTCCTAGGATAGACCCTTGGGGAACACCATGTTGAAGTTTTAAAGGCGATGATCTCGAAGAGTCAATCAATACCGATTGTGTTCTCTCCTGAAGATAGGTATCGAACCATTTCAGTGTAGTTTCGTTGATTCCAAATTGCAGCAATCGTGATAGCAAGATTCCATGGTCGATAGTGTCAAATGCGGCGCTCAGATCTAACAAAACGAGCATGACACATGACTTGTTGTCGATCATCCTAATGATGTCATTGTGCACCCTCAAAAGCGATGTTTCCGTACTGTGGTGTTTTCTGTACGCAGATTGGAAATGTGTCGACATTTTGTTGCTATCAATGTGTTGCGTAAGACAGTGGTTAACAATTTTCTCAATGATCTTGGACAGGGCTGGCAGATTAGAGATTGGTCTATAATTCTTGAGTTCGTCCTTATTCAACGATGATTTTTTAATGATAGGGGTCACACTAGCGTGTTTTAGTGAAGATGGAAATATGCCATTATGAAGGCTGTTGTTCACGATGGTTGAGATGGCAGGAGACAGAATATCTGAGAACTCCTTTAACAGCCAGGTTGGTATGGAGTCAAGATCACAAGTTTTAGATGGCATTTTATTGATTAAATTTTCTATTTCCTTTGGTGATGTTGGCTCGAATTCCGAGAGAGTAGAGCTAGGTCCAGGATTAGAATTCTCAGAAGCGATACATAAAGTAGATGGATTTTGATGATTAAGGTGGTCTCTAATTTTAGCTACCTTATCAATAAAGAAATTGTTGAAGTTTTCACACATTTTCGTTGAATCTTTAACAATACTGGGAACATAAGGACTGAGCAGACCAGCTGTTATTTTAAACAGCTCTTTGGTATTGCCCTTATTCTGATATATAGAGTTCTTAATGTGTCTTCGTTTGGCGTCAGTCAGCATTTTGTTCATTTTATTACGGATGGCTTTGTAATGATTCTTGTTACTGTCTGATTTTGATTTCGACAATTTTCGTTCCGCACGCCTCAGTTCTTGCTTAGTATTTCGAATGTCGTCAGTGTACCATCGGCAGTTGGGTCTTATGGTAATGGTGCCACTTTTAATGGGGGCAAACGAATCA
The DNA here is from genome assembly GCA_037039925.1 of Doris montereyensis. NCBI lineage: Eukaryota > Metazoa > Mollusca > Gastropoda > Nudibranchia > Dorididae > Doris > Doris montereyensis. The sequence continues at coordinate 44,577 of JAXRKP010001562.1, read as the reverse complement.
ATGATTTTACTAATTTCGTAATTGAAAACTTTCACTTGGTCGTCAACACTTTCAATGGGTTTGATCTTCTCGTTGATATTAGCTTCTAAAATTGACGATTTTAGGTCATTCAAGTTGATATTTTTCGTTTTTCTATATTTAATGGTCTTCTTTGTTGGCATAGCTTTGGGTAATGCCAAAGTGAAAGATACACAGTGGTGATCAGAGAAATGTGGATTGGAAACTACCAGGGATGTAATCGACGGGTCATCATTTTTGTGTGTAATTACTAAATCAAGGATATGCCCAGCTATGTGTGTACTTTCATCAACGTGTTGAACTAAATTGAAACTGTCAAGCAGAATTAAGAATTTTTTAGCATCGTCGTTGTCATGGTCATCAATGTGAAGGTTGAAATCTCCAGTAAAAACTATTTTTCCTGACTGCAGAGTTTTTTTTTCAAAAACGAAGTCCTCAAATTCATCTATAAAATCATTTATGTAAATTTTCTTATTTCTTTGGTCAGGTCTATAGACAACCACGATTCGAAACAGTTGACCATTGTGATTGAGTGTGATTTCAAGATGTTCAAAAGTGATTTTATGTTGATTTTCAACTTTATTAATTCCAAGGCTTTCTTTATAAATAACTATAAGTCCACCTCCTCTGTTGGACGATGGTCTGTTTTGCCATTTGAAAGTATAGCCAACGGGTATGAGGTGGGCAAGGATGACTTCATCACCTGTATTGAAAAGCCAACTCTCTGTTATTATGAAAATGTCTAGGTTTTGTTCGATGATGTAGTCGGAGAGAACAATAGCTTTATTCCCTACAGACCTGGCATTCAATAGAGTGACGTTGAGTTGTAAACTATTTTTATACTGTGATGAATCAAGTTGGTCTTCGTTGCTCGCTCGAGTTGTTTTAATGGCGAGAAGGTTTGAAGGGTTCCCTCTGTTTTGTTTTTTCCTCCGACCTTTTGTTCCCCTGCGTGCTCGTTTATGAGTGTGTTTGTATATGTTGCATACTTTCAGTGTGTTAGCAACTAAGGGAGTTGTCAAAACTTTATTGTGCTTCAGTGCAAGTAGTTCACACGTACTATATTTATTTACGTCTGTACTATTTATAATGGACATGACCGTCAGTGATGAAGAGATCATCAAAATCACACACAGCGTAAATAGTAAAATTTTAAAACACAATTGCCAATCGAAATGATGAAAAGAGTTCACAGAAGACAACACTGGTGTAAATCGTATAAATTTAAAACATTCGATGATAAAAATTGATCAAAATCCACGAAATTCAAATTAAAAGTCCAGAGAAAATGACACCATCAGAAACACGGCACAAAGACGAAGAAAATGATATAAATTTTATGAAAATCCACGTTAGAGAAATGCTTAAAAATTGTAAATAAATGCAGATTTTCGTTTGTGTTAAGTACGATAGCGCACCTATGTATGTGTGTGTGTGTGTGTGTTAGAGAGGAGTGAGCAATTTTCGGAAGGCTGGAAGCCAGATGAATGGAAGAATAGAGGTCGGATAATTGATAGTGATACTGACATGTGGATTAGGGGGGGGGGGGTTATTTTAATGGAGATTTTTTCTTGAGAAAAGGGAGAACCAGCCATAACAATGCCCTTATTAAATTTGAGATTAACAAACACCTTTGATGTTCTGTGGTAAATGGCCGGTTGACTCTATACCTCTGAAATCGCCATGTGTCTGATTGACATAGATTAGTTCAACGGAACCATTTTTTGTTGTTGATTTGTTGTGGATGTGAGGTTTTGTGAGTTATCATCATTGAACGAGGCGAGTGTTGTAGGTACAAAGTGGGGATTTGGCTTTGATTGATTTCTGATATTATTTTATCCTGAAGAACGCCTACCCCCACTTGCATTTTCACACCCCTTGGGCATTTGTTAGGAAGAAAAACGATTGTTGCCATTCAAGTAGATAGGCAATTAGAGAGCTTGTACATAGATAAGAAGCATTGTGGTGCAGTCAGTTGTGTTTAGAGCTTGTGATTACGATGACACTGGTTCAAAACCCTAGTTGGATCAGGGTTTCTTTTCTAAAACATAGTATTCTCAGGAAAAGTCCTTTACTCTGTTTTTCTCACTTGACTCGGGCGTGAATGAGTAACTAGCTCCGCAGGGAGTTGTGAAGGATCTTTGAATGAAATAGCCTGCTGGGGGAAAGTGAACTTGAATTGTATGGGGATGCCGATAAATCCATCTTTATCTTTACTTTTACACTCATCCAGGCTGACAAGTCATGAGAAATCTTTAAAAATCGACTGTTTGTCATTTGTTTCCTTCTGACTCCGTCACTTTACTGCTTGTCATTTGTTTTCCTTCTAGCTGACTCTGTCATTTTACTGTTTGTCATTTGTTTTCCTTCTAACTTACTCCGTCACTTTACTGCTTGTCATTTGTTTTCCTTCTAACTGACTCTGTCGCTTTACTGTTTGTCATTTGTTTTCCTTCTAACTGACTCTGTCGCTTTACTGTTTGTCATTTGTTTTCCTTCTAACTGACTCAAAATCACTTTACTGCTTGTCATTTGTTTTCCTTCTAACTGACTCTGTCGCTTTACTGCCTGTCATTTGTTTTCCTTCTAACTGACTCCGTCACTTTACTGCTTGTTATTTGTTTTCCTTCTAACTGACTCCGTCACTTTACTGTTTGTCATTTGTTTTCCTTCTAACTGACTCCGTCACTTTACTGCTTGTCATTTGTTTTCCTTGTAACTGACTCTGTCGCTTTACTGCTTGTCATTTGTTTTCCTTCTAACTGACTCTGTCGGTTTGCTGCTTGTCATTTGTTTTCCTTCTAACTGACTCCGTCACTTTACTGCTTGTCATTTGTTTTGCTTCTGACTCATTCGCTTTTGCTGCTTGTCATTTGTTTTCCTTCTAACTGACTCCGTCACTTTACTGCTTGTCATTTGCTTTCCTTCTAACTGACTCTGTCGCTTCACTGTTTGTCATTTGTTTTCCTTCTAACTGACTTCGTCACTTTACTGCTTGTCATTTGTTTTCCTTCTAACTTACTCCGTCGCTTTACTGTTTGTCATTTGTTTTCCTTCTGACTCTGTCGCTTTACTGCTTGTCATTTGTTTTCCTTCAGACTCCGTTGCTTTACTGTTTGTCATTTGCTTTCTTTCTAACTGACTCCGTCGCTTTACTGCTTGTCATTTGTTTTCCTTCTAACTGACTCCGTCACTTAACTGCTTATCATTTGTTTTCCTTCTGACTCCGTCACTTTACTGCTTGTCATTTGTTTTCCTTCTGACTCCGTCACTTTGCTGCTTGTCATTTGTTTTCCTTCTGACTCTGTCGCTTTGCTGCTTATCATCTGTTTTCCTTCTAACTGACTCCGTCACTTTACTGCTTGTCATTTGTTTTCTTTCTAACTGACTCAGTCACTTTACTGCTTGTCATTTATTTTCCTTCTAACTGACTCCATCACTGTACTGCTTGTCATTTGTTTTCCTTCTAACTGACTCCGTTGCTTTGCTGCTTGTCATTTGTTTTCCTTCAAACTGACTCCGTCACTTTACTGCTTGTCATTTGTTTTCCTTCTAACTGACTCTGTCACTTTACTGCTTGTCATTTGTTTTACTTCTAACTGACTCCGCCGCTTTGCTGCTTGTCATTTGTTTTCCTTCTGACTCCGTTGCTTTGCTGCTTGTCATTTGTTTTCCTTCTAACTGACTCAGTCACTTTACTGCTTGTCATTTGTTTTCCTTCTAACTTACTCCATCACTGTACTGCTTGTCATTTGTTTTCCTTCTGTCTCTGTCGCTTTGCTGCTTATCATCTGTTTTCCTTCTAACTGACTCCGTCACTTTACTGCTTGTCATTTGTTTTCCTTCTAACTGACTCAGTCACTTTACTGCTTGTCATTTGTTTTCCTTCTAACTGACTCCATCACTGTACTGCTTGTCATTTGTTTTCCTTCTATGACTCTGTCGCTTTGCTGCTTGTCATTTGTTTTCCTTCAAACTGACTCCGTCGTTTTGCTGCTTGTCATTTGTTTTCCTACTGACTCGTCGCTTTACTGCTTGTCATTTGTTTTTCTTCTAACTGACTCCGTCGCTTTACTGCTTGTCATTTGTTTTCCTTCTAACTGACTCTGTCACTTTACTGCTTGTCGTTTTGCTGCTTGTCATTTGTTTTCCTTCTGACTCCGTCGCTTTGCTGCTTGTCATTTGTTTTTCTTCTAACTGACTCCGTCGCTTTACTGCTTGTCATTTGTTTTTCCTTTCTAAGTGACTCTGTCACTTTACTGCTTGTCATTTGTTTTCCTTGTAACTGACTCTGTCGCTTTGCTGCTCATCATTTCTTTTCCTTCTAACTGACTCCGTCGCTTTACTGCTTGTCATTGTTTTCCTTCTGACTCCGTCACTTTACTGCTTGTCATTTGTTTTCCTTCTAACTGACTCTGTCACTTTACAGCTTGTCATTTGTTTTCCTTCTGACTCTGTCACTTTGCTGCTTGTCATTTGTTTTCCTTCAGACTCTGTTGCTTTACTGTTTGTCATTTGTTTTCCCTTCAGACTCTGTTGCTTTACTGTTTGTCATTTGTTTTCCTTCAGACTCTGTTGCTTTACTGTTTGTCATTTGTTTTCCTTCAGACTCTGTCACTTTGCTGCTTGTCATTTGTTTTCCTTCAGACTCTGTCACTTTGCTGCTTGTCATCTGTTTTCCTTCTAACTGACTCCGTCACTTTACTGCTTGTCATTTGTTTTCCTTCTAACTGACTCTGTCACTTTACTGCTTGTCATTTGTTTTCCTTCTAACTGACTCCGTCACTTTATTGCTTGTCATTTGTTTTCCTTCTAAGTGACTCTGTCGCTTTGCTGCTCGTCATTTGTTATTCTTCTGACTCCGTTGCTTTAGTGCTTGTCATTTGTTTTCCTTCTGACTCGTCGCTTTGCTGCTTGTGATTTGTTTTCCTTCCCTAACTGACTCCGTCGCTTTGCTGCTTGTGATTTGTTTTCCTTCTAACTGACTCCGTCGCTTTCATCTCTTCTTACAAAATGGGAGACTTGGTAGTCCAGAGGCAATCTGTCAACCTCTCATGTCAAAGGTCATGGGTTAGCCCCTCGACGGTGAACAATTTTCTCGATTTTTTTCAAGTAAAATCTACCCCTACCCCAGGTAGGTGGATCGACACCTAGTCCCATTGGAGACGGATGATAAAAAGGAGGTCCCGTGTACAAATCACAACACTTTGTGCATGTTAAAGATCCCCTTTAGCTGTTTACAAGGCAGTCTGGGCAAAATTATAATTCCTACCAAAATCCCCTAAGATATCTTAGTGGTGGATGTGGGTAAACCAAATCAAATGAAAAGCTTACAAAATATTTTAAAAGTTATTTTTAGTGTCTCTTCATATTTAAATCTTCAGAGGGAGCTTTACTATTTGGGTTTCGTATTGATTGATTTATTTATATTTTTAAAAGTGAAATGATGCACAGGTAAAGAAAAGTCTCTGGCGTGTGAGTAGATGGCACTTGGTTATGTTTCTATTCATCTCAACATTTGTGACGCTTAGTTTTCTTCTATTTACTTTCTGCTTTTTTTCCCTTTTTCACCTTCTCTCTTTTATATATAAAATATATTGTTTCCATTGAGTGTAATTGTTATCATTTCCTTAAACTGTAAATGATAGCAATATCAATATACTATAAATATGATTGCCTGTTGGGATGTGAAAAATAGGCAAACACCCATCTTTGACTTCTGTGTAATTTTTTCTTTCTGATTTGGCTCTTTCATGTGAAAACCTTTTCTTTCTTTTGTTTGGCTTTTGTTTGTGTTGTAGTGTTACTTTGACACTTTCAATTGTGTTTGGCTTCCTGTATGGTTTTTTGTATTTTTAAAAAAATTTGTTATTAATGGGTTTTTTAACATTTGAATGTGTATATCTTTATTCATGATTGTTTGCCCACCTTTTCTACCTGAGTGTTGGAAGGGTGAAGTGTTCTTGTCGTCATTTCTTTCTTGTCATCTTTTTAACATCTGTCTGTCACTGTGCTGCTTCTTCTTCTCTTTTGAGACTATGGCATAGCATGGACAGGGAGAATGGGGCTCGTCAATCAAACTTCTATCTGTCTGTCTGTATGTCTGTACATCTATCCATCTTATCCAATCTCTTTGTCTGTCTGCATGTCTGTCTCTCCATTCCCTTTCTCTCTCTTTCTCTTTCTCTCTTTTCTCTCTCTCTCTCTCTCTCTCTCTCTCTCTCTCTCTCTCTCTCTCCCTCCCTCCTCCCTCCCTCCTCCCTCCCTCCTCCTCCCTCCTCCCTCCTCCCTCCCTCCCTCCCTCCCTCCCTCCCTCCCTCCCTCCTCTCTGTCCCTTTTCTCAACTCTAGAAGGCAAACTGTTAGTTCCCACTGGTGAAGTGTGATCCAAGCACATTCAAGTTCTTTTTGATTTGGTATGAATGTTTTGTAATTTATCTTATAAAATTGAAATGCATTTTTTCAACATCATAGCTGACGTAGTTATGTTTTCATGATTGTCCTCCAATCTTTTTTTACATCTATCTCAGAACATTTAACGGAGCAGATGATGTACGTCCTGTTTTGGGGTGTGGCCTCTGGGATCTCACTGGCTTCCATCATCATGTTCGGCAAGGTCTTCGTTGACCAGCCTCGACTCGCAGAGATTAAATACAAGACAGAATAGCTATATGATCGGGATGTATTTATTGTTTGCCGATCACTGGTGTAAAGTTCTGGATGTTAAAGAACGTCTAGCAATGTATTCGGGGAGGGAGGGGGTGGGGGAGGGGTGCAGTTTCCTTCTTTTTGTCATTGCTATATTATGAGAGTGAGAGCTGGTTGCAGAGTTTTGTGAAATGTGGCAGTCAAGTAACCATATTCATTCATGTATCGTATTCAACATGTGATTCTCTTGTTTTGTACCATTACCCTGAATAGCCCAAAGCACAGACATTGGGGGGGGGGGGGGTGCAGTTTCTTTCTTTTTTGTCATTGCTATATTATGAGAATGAGAGCTGGTTGCAGAGTTTGTGAAATGTGGCAGTCATATTCATTCATGTAGAGAATGGTTATAGCAACATGTGTGTACTGGGAGGGCAGTTGCTTGTCCATCTTAAGGAGAATATTCCTGTAGGTACGAACACTGTAAGAGTGCCAAATGAAATGACATCCAAGATTCAATTATCTTCATTTATCCATAACAAAGTGAAATTTCAAGTCTGTAATTGCATTATCCGTTAGAAACATGAGAATATATCAATATATTTAAATAAGAATATTTTAAATTAAAATTAATCATTCATGTATAGACTCATAGAGGCCATCATGATATCACGTAGTAAAGGAGCCGCAGTTGAATGAAGTCTTAACGTGGTGAAATGTCAAAAGTGACAACTTGACCAAAGGAATGAGAGCAAACGCAGTGTCATGACGGTTTGGCTTTGTGATTCTCTTGTTTTGTACCATTACCCTGAATAGCCCAAAGCACAGACATTGGCCATATATAATGATTGATGCAGCACTTGACATACGAATATATATGATGTTAAGATGAATATTACCCTTTTAAACTGCAGACTTTACATTTATATATTTGTTACAGTGTCTGCATTTAGACAGCAACGGAAAATTATATATTGAATTCATGGCATAACGGCTCATAGTGCATGTTTATTATTTTAGTCACTTTTAATACTTCTCAACACTTCTGTCATTGACTTGCAAAATTTTCCTTCTTAAATAGATATTTCTGAATGCTTTCAATGATTTTAAATAGGATGTTTCCATCAAATTATGGTAAAGACCTTTTAATTACAGATGAGGGAAGAAAATTGTTTGGGTATTTAAAAAGTTGTTATCCATCATTTTATCTTACACTTTTCTTCCTCTTCCCTTCTCTCCTCTTCCTCTTTCTCTCGCTCCTCTTCCTCTTTCTCTCACTCCTTTCTGCTCTTCCTCTCTCTCCTCTTCCCCATCCTCCTGTTCCTCTTCTCTCCTTTTCCTTTTCTCTCCTCTTCCTCTTTTCTCCTCTTCCTCTTCTCTCCTCTTCCTCTTCTCTCTCTTCCTCTTCTCTCCTCTTCCTCTTCTCTCCTCCTTCCTCCTCATCTCCATCCCCTCTCTTCCCTATCCTCCTCTTCCCCATCATGGTCCCAAGTATGAATCTGTCAAAGGCAGGTTCAAATTTGTGTCAATTAACACTACTATAGAAACAGGGATTAGCTCCAGCTCCATGTGCCATAACGGTCTTGAAGAAATGTGGCCTGCCAGTACACGTAGATCGAGTTGAAAATGGTGAAGCAATGCTTTTAATGTTTCCGTAAACTCGCTTTGAAAAAAACACTTGTCTATGTTTGCCCATCATAAGGGATGTTTTCTATCACAATCATAGCAATCATTTATACCTGAATTTCAGCTTCCTTATGATTTCATCCTTTAATGGGGTAGGAACTTGTGTAGGTTAGTTTTGTAGTTTTGAATTTTATGGTTTTCTTGTGTTTCATGAGTGAGAGAGAAATGAAATTGAAACTACTGAATACTACTAAGATATGATGAATGATTTTCATTACGAGATCAATGTATGTGATTTATGAAGTCCTTAACATACTTTTAAAATCAATGAATTATTTTAAGTTTGATGACTTCTTCATTAAATTGATTTCTTTAAATTCTTTTTGTAGTTATTTTGTTTTCATTTTGTTTTAACTTTCCATTTGTTAAGTGAAGGTGTTGGTGTAGTTATCACAGACATGGCTGTCCAAACTTTCCATTTGTTAACTGAAGGGGTTGGTGTAGTTATCACAGACATGGCTGTCCAAACTTTCCATTTGTTAACTGAAGGGGTTGGTGTAGTTATCACAGACATGGCTGTCCAAACCTTTCCATTTGTTAAGTGAAGGGGTTGGTGTAATCACAGACATGGCTGTCCAAACTTTCCATTTAAGTGAAGGGGTTGGTGTAGTTATCACAGACATGGCTGTCCAAACTTTCCATTTGTTAAGTGAAGGGGTTGGTGTAGTTATTACAGACATGGCTGTCCAAACTTTCCATTTAAGTGAAGGGGTTGGTGTAGTTATCACAGACATGACTGTCCAAACTTTCAATTTGTTAAGTGAAGGGTTGGTGTAGTTATCACAGACATGGCTGTCCAAACTTTCCATTTGTTAAGGGGGCGTCCTACTGAATTTTCACTTTTTTCCCTAATGCATTTTTGGCTAATTTTTTCCTGCCAATGTGTTGCTTGCATCTAAGTTACTATGTAAATGTAAAAATGTTTGGGAAAAATTATTCGGTTGCCATGGTAACGGCGGCCATGTTGAATTTTGATGCCGAAATTTAAAATCTTAAAATCTCAAAAAGTATATGGGCTAGCAATGAAATTTTTTCAGACATATTCTTTGAACCCTTTAAATAAGGAGTAAGACATATTTAATTTATCTCAGCTGTTTTTAAATGTGTTTAAAGAAATCAGTATTTTATTAAAAATAACTATTGATAAAATTTTGTAATATTTTGATTTTAAAGGTGCACAAAAAGATATGAAAATCAAAATAAACCAGTGAAAATCTCTAGTTCCCAATAACAAATACTAGTCTAGCTGTGTACCAAATTTCAACACTCTGGCATGAATACTTTCTGAGATTTTAAGATTTTAAAACGTTGTATGCTAGAAATCACATCTTTTGAGAAAAAACGGGTTTGAAAATTCAACTTTCTTCAGAATGATACAGCCATACTAAAATCGGCCATAGAATAAGTACCTTTTCAGGCTTTATATAAAAATCAACTGATGTACTCGATTCTAAAGATGTTGAAGTAGCATTCTAGAGTGGATTTGGAAAATGGGTATTATGAGCCCAAGACTCTACTAAACGCTGTTACAGCTCACCCGGACGCCCCCTTAAGTGAAGGGGTTGGTGTAATCACAGACATGGCTGTCCAAACTTTCCATTTCCATTTATGCATACATGTATCACTATCATATTCAGTGTTGGCATTTGGATTTTCTAAGCATGATTTCCTTTCATTCCAAATTGAAACCAGCAGTCTATATATTTTTTTATGCCTTCATCCTATCAACCCACTTCAGGGGCTGCATGTGGTATTGCCACATTGGGGAAGTGAAAGTCCCCTATCTGTGTTCTTTTCTTGTCTCTCTTTCTCTTTCTCTCTCTCTCTCTCTCTCTCTCTCTCTCTCTCTCTCTCTCTCTCTCTCTCTCTCTCTCTCTCTCTCTCTCTCTCTCTCTCTCTCTCTCTCTCTCTCTCTCTCTCTCTCTCTCTCTCTCTCTCTCTCTCTCTCTCTCTCTCTCTCTCTCTCTCTCTCTCTCTCTCTCTCTCTCTCTCTCTCTCTCTCTCTCTCTCTCTCTCTCTCTCTCTCTCTCTCTCTGTTATTTCCGAGTGGTCAGGATGCCCGACTTGTGATCATGAGGTTGGTGGCTCAAATCCTAGCAAGCTTAGGTCTGCCATCATCCTTGGGAAGACTTAACATGCATCTCCCCCACTCAACCTAGGTGTAAATCATTTACTAAATGGGTACCAGCACTAGTTTGGGAGCAAAACCAGTGTCAGCCTAGTGTTCTGTGTAGATGATTATTATCACCTGTTACACTTAACACTATAGAAACCGAGAGAAACTTGGGCTATATGGGTTACAATGGCTATATGGGCTATAATAGCTATAATGGCTATATGGGCTATAATGGCTATAATAGCTATTATAGCTATAATGGCTATATGGGCTATAATGGCTATGTGGGCTATAATAGCTATAATGGCTATATGGGCTATAATAGCTATAATGGCTATGTGGGCTGTAATAACTATAATGGCTATATGGGCTATAATAACTATAATGGCTATATGGGCTTTAATAGCTATAATGGCTATATCGGCTATAATGGCTATAATAGCTATAATGGCTATATGGGCTATAATGGCTATATGGGCTATAATGCCTATAATGGCTATATGCAAGTATAATGGCTATATGTGATATAATGGCTATATTGGTTACAATGATTATATGATATGGGCTATAATGGCTATATGGGTTACAATGGCTATATGGGCTATAATGGCTATAATAGCTATAATGGCTATATGGGCTATGTGGGCTATAATTGCTATAATGGCTATATGGGCTATGTGGGCTATATGGGCTCTAATGGCTATATGGGCTATGTGGGCTATAATGGCTATAAAGGCTATAATGGCTATAATGGCTATATGGGCTATAATGGCTACATGGGCTATAATGGCCACATGGGCTATAAGGGTTATACTGGCTATAAGTGCTATAATGGCTGTAATAGCTATAATGCCTTTATGGGCTATAATGGCTATAATAGCTATAATGGCTATATGGGCTATAAGGGCTATAATGGTTATATGGGCTATAATGGCCATATGGGCTATAATGGCTACATGTGCTAGTATATGGGCTATATGGGCTATAATGGCTATATAGGCTATATGGGCTATAATGGCTGCAATAGCTATACTGGCTGTAATAGCTATAATGGTTATAATGGCTATATGGGCTATAATGGCTATAATAATAATAATAGCTATAAGGGCTGTATGGGCTATAATGGCTGTATGGGCTATAATGGCTGTAATAGCTATAATGACTATATGCGCTGTAATGGCGATATGGGCTATAATGGCTATAAGGACTATAATGGCTATATGGCTTGTAATGACTATAATGACTATATGAGCTATAATGGCTATATGGGCTATAATGATTATATGGGCTGTAAGGGCTATAATGGTCGTATGGGCTATAAGGGCTTTCTGGGCTATAAGGGCTATAATCACTATAATGGCTATATGGGCTATAATGGCTATATAATGGCTATAGGGGCTATAATGACTATATGGGCTATAATTGCTATATGGGCTATAACGGCTATAATGTCTACTTGAGCTATAATGGCTATATGGGGTATAATGGCTATAATGGCTATATGGACTATAAGGGCTATAATGGCTATAAAGCCCATAAGGGCTATACTGACTATAATGGCTAAATAGGCTATAAGGGCTATAATGGCTATAAGGGCTATATGGACTATAATGGCTAGTTGTGCTCTAAGGGCTATAATGGGTATATGGGCTATAAGGGCTATATGAGCTATAAGGGCTATATATATGGGCTATAAGATAAGGGCTATAATGGGTACATGGGCTATAAGGGCTATACAGGCTATCTGGGCTATAAGGGCTATAATTGCTACAAGGGGTATATCGGCTATAATGATTATAATGACTATAAGGGCTATAATTGCTACAAGTGGTATATCGGCTATAATGACTATAATGGCTATAAGGGCTATAATTGCTACAAGGGGTATATCGGCTATAATGACTATAATGGCTATAACTATAAGGGCTATAATTGCTACAAGGGGTATATCGGCTATAATGACTATAAGGGCTATAAGGGTTATAAGGACTATACGGGCTATATGGGCTATAATGACTATAAGGGCTATAATTGCTATAAGGGCTATAATGACTATAAGGGCTATAATTGCTATAAGGGCTATAAGGGCTATAATGACTATAATGACTATAAGGGCTATAAGGGCTATAAGGGCTATAATTGCTATAAGGGCTATATGGGCTATAATGACTATAATTGCTATAATTGCTATAAATGCTATATGGGCTATAATGACTGTAATGTCTGTAATTGCTATAATTGCTATAAATGCTATGTGGGCTATAATGACTGTAATGTCTATAATTGCTATAGGGGCTATAAGGCCTATAATGGCTATAAGGGCTATAATGACTATAATGACTATAATAGTTATATGGACTATAAGGGCTATAATGGCTATATGGGCTATAAGGGCTATTATGGCTATATGGACTATATTGGCTATATGGGCTATAATGGCTGTAAGGGCTATATGGGCTATAATGGTTATGTGGGCTTTAAGGGCTATAATGGCTGTATGGGCTATAAGGGCTATAATGGCTATATGAGCTATAATGGCTATAATGGCTGTATGGGATATAAGGGCTATAATGGTTATATGATATAATGTCTATATGGGCTATAATGGCTATATGGGCTATAAGGGCTATAATGGCCATATTTGGATATAAGGGCTATAATGGCTATATGGGCTATAATGGCTATATGGGATATAAGGGCTATAATGGCTATAAGGGATATAATGACTATATGGGCTATAATGGCTATACGGTCTATAAGGGATATAATGGCTATATGGGCTATAATGGCTATACGGTCTATAAGGGATATAAGGGCTATAATGGACTATAAAGGATATAATGGCTATATGGGATGTAATGGATATAAGGGCTATATGGGCTATAATGGCTATGTGGGCTAAAAGGGCTATGAGGTCTCTAATGTCTATAAGAGCTATAAGGAATATAATGGCTATATGCGCTATATGGACAATAATGGCTATATGGGCTATAAAGGCTATAATGGCTATATGGGCTATAAGGAATATAATGGCTATATGGGCTATAAAGCTATATGGGCTATAGGGATGTAATGGCTATATGGGCTATCCGGGCTATATGGGCTATAATGGCTATAAGTATAAGGGACGAATCGCTATATGGGCTATTATGGCTATAAGGTCTATTAGGGCTATAAGGGCTATAACGAATATAATGGTTATTTGTGCTATATGGGCTACAATGGATATATGGACTATAAGGGCTGTAAGGGCTATAAGGGATATAATGGCTATATGGGCTATAATGGCTATAAGGGCTATAAGGGCTATAATGGTTATAATGGGTATATGGGCTATAATGGCTATAGGGGCTATAATGGGTATATTGGCTTTAGGGGCTATAATGGGTAGATGGGCTATAATGGATATAGGGGCTATTATGGCTATTGGGGCTATAATGGGTACATGAACTATAATGGTACATGGGCTATAATGGCTATATGGGCTATAATGCTTATAAGGGCTATAATGGCTATATGGGCTATAAGGGCTATAATGGCTATATGGGATATAATGGCTATATGGGTTATAAGGGCTATAATGGCTATATGGGATATAATGGCTATATGGGCTATAATGGATATATGGGCTATATGGGCTATAATGGCCATATTTGGATATAAGGGCTATAATGGCTATATCGGCTATAATGGCTATATGGGATATAAGGGCTATAATGGCTACAGTGGCTATATGGGATATAAGGGCTATAATGGCTATAAGGGATATAATGACTATATGGGCTATAAGGGCTATTAAGTCTCTAATGTCTATAAGAGTTATAAGGAATATAATGGCTATATGGGCTATATGGACAATAATGGCTATATGGGCTATAAAGGCTATAATGGCTATATGGGCTATCCGGGCTATCAAGGCTATAATGGCTATAAGTATAACAGTATAAGGGACATAATCGCTATATGGGCTATAATGACTATAAGGGCTATGTGGGCTATAATGACTATATGGGCTATTATGGCTATAAGGGCTATTAGGGCTATAAGGGCTATAACGAATATAATGGTTATATGTGCTATATGGGCTACAATGGCTATATGGACTATAAGGGCTATAATGACTACAAGGGCTATAAGGGATATAATGGCTATATGGGCTATAATGGCTATAAGGGCTATAATGGCTATAAGGCTATAATGGCTTTATGGCCTATAATGGGTATATGGGCTATAATGGCGATAGGGGCTATAATGGCGATATAGGGCTATAATGGGTATATTGGCTATAATGGCTTTAGGGGCTATAATGGGTACATGGGCTATAATGGCTATAGGGGCTATAATGGGCATATGGGCTATAATGGCTATTGGGGCTATAATGGGTACATGGGCTATAATGGCTATAGGGGCTATAATGGGTACATGGGCTATAATGGCTATAGGGTTTATAATGGGTACGTGAGCTATAATGGTACATGGGCTATAATGGCTATAGGGGCTATAATGGCTACTCAGGCTATAATGGCTATAGGGATTATAATGGGCACATGAGCTATAATGGCTATAGGGGCTATAATGGCTATTGGGGCTATAATGGGTATATTGGCTATAATGGCTATAGGGACTATAATGGGTACATGGGCTATAATGGCTGTAGGGGCTATAATGGGTACATGGGCTATAATGGGTATAGTGACAATAATGTGTACATGGGCTATAATTATATAATGGCTAAAGGGGCTATAATGGGTACATGGGATATAATGGGTATAGCGGCTATAAAGGTACATGGGCTATAATGGCTGTAGGGGCTTTAATGGGTAGATGGGCTATAATGGCTATATGGGCTATAATGGGTGCAGGGGTTATAATGGCTACTCAGGCTATAATGGCTATAGGGGTTATAATGGTTACATGAGCTATAATGGCTGTAGGGGCTATAATGGATATAATGGCTATAGGGGCTACAATGGGTACATGGGCTATAATGACTATAATGGGTACATGGGCTATAATGGCTATAATGGGTACATGGGCTATAATGGCTATAGAGGCTATAATGGGTACCTGGACTATAATGGCTATAGTGGCAATAATGTGTACATGGGCTATAATTGTATAATGGCTATAATGGCTATAATGGGTACATGGGCTATAATGGCTATAATGGCTATAGAGGCTATAATGGGTACCTGGACTATAATGGCTATAGTGGCAATAATGTGTACATGGGCTATAATTGTATAATGGCTATAATGGCTATAGGGGCTATAATGGCTATAATAATGGCTATAGGGGCTATAATGGGTACATGGGCTATAATGGCTATAGGGGCTATAATGGGTACATGGGCTATAATGGTACTTGGGTTATAATGGGTATAGGGGCTATAATGGGTACATGAGCTATAATGGTACATGGGCTATAATGAGTACATGGGCTATAATTGCTATAGGGACTATAATGGTTACATGGGATATAATGGCTATAGGGGCTATAATGGGTACATGGGCTATAATGGCTATAGGGGTTATAATGGCTATTGGGGCTATAATGGGTATATTGGCTATAATGACTATAGGGGCTATAATGGGTACATGTACTATGATGGCTATAGGGACTATAATGGGTACATGGGCTATAATGGGCTATAATGGCTACTCAGGCTATAATGGGTAGATGGGCTATAATTGGTAGATGGGCTATAATGGCTGTAGGGGCTATAATTGGTAGATGGGCTATAATGGGTAGATGGGCTATAATGGCTGTAGGGGCTATAATGGGTAGATGGACTATAATGGCTATAGGGGCTATAATGGGTACAGGGGTTATAATGGCTATAGGGGCTATAATGGGTACATGAGCTATAATGGGCTATAATGGCTATAGGGGTTATAATGGTTACCTGGGCTACAATGGCTATAGTGGCAATAATGTGTACATGAGCTATAATTGTATAATGGCTATAATGGCTATAGGGGCTATAATGGCTATAATGGCTATAGGGGCTATAATGAGTACATGGGCTATAATGGCTATAGGAGCTATAATGGGTACATGGGCTATAATGGCTATAATGGCTATAGGGGCTATACTGGCTATAATGACTATAGGGGCTATAATGACTATAAGGGCTATAGGGGCTATAATGGGTACATGGGCTATAATGGCTATAGTGGCTATAATGGGTATGTGGGCTATAATGGCTACAGGGGCTATAATGGGTACATGGGCTACAATGGCTATAGTGGCTATAATGTGTACATGGGCTATAATTGTATAATGGCTATAATGGCTATAGGGGCTAAATAGCTATAATGGCTATAGGGGCTATAATGGGTACATGGGCTATAATGGCTGTAGAGGCTATAATGGGTACATGAGCTATAATGGCTGTAGGGGCTATAATGGGTACATTGGCTGTAATGGCTATAATGGCTATAACTGTTATAGTGGCTATAATGGGTATGTTGGCTATAATGGCTATAGGGGCTATAATGGGTACATGGGCTATAATGGCTATATGGGCTATAATGGGTACATGGACTATAATGGCTATAGGAGCTATAATGAGTACATTGTCTATAATGGCTATAATGAGTACATGGGCTATAATGGCTATAGGGGCTATAATGGTACATGAGCTATAATGGCTGTAGGGGCTATAATGGGTAATGTTGGCTATAATGGCTATAATGGCTATAACTGCTATAGGGGCTATAATGGGTATGGGGGCTATAATGGAGATAATGGCTATAGGGGCTATAGTGGGTACATGGGCTATGATGGCTATAATGGGTACATGGTCTATAATGGGGTACATGGGCTATAATGGCTATAGGGGCTATAGTGGGTACATAGGCGTTAATGAGTACATGGGCTATAATGGGTACATGGGCTATAATGAGTACATGGGCTATAATGGCTATAGGGGCTATAGTGGGTACATGGGCTATAATGGGTATAATGGGTACATGGTCTATAATGGCTATAATGGGTACATGGTCTATAATGGCTATAATGGGTACATGGTATATAATGACTATAATGGGTACATAGTCTATAATGGCTATAATGGGTACATGGTCTATAATGGCTGTAATGGGTACATGGGCTATAATGGGTACATGGTCTATAATGGGTACATGGTCTATAATGGCTATAATGGGTACATGGGCTATAATGGCTATAGGGGTTATAATGGGTACATGGTTTATAATGGCTACAATGGGTACATGGGCTATAATGGCTATAGGGGCTATAATGGGTACATGGGCTATAATGGAAATATGGGCTATAATGGGTACATGGACTATAATGGGTATAATGGCTATAGGGGCTATACTGGCTATAAGGGCTATAATGATTACAAGGGCTACAATGGCTATAATGACTATAAGGACTATAACGACTATAAGGGCTATAATGGCTATATGGGCTGTAATGACTATAAGGGCTATAATGGCTATATGGACTATAATGGCTATATGGGCTATAATGGCTATAAGGGCTATAATGACTATATGGGCTATAATGGCTATAAGATAAGGGCTATATGGGCTATAATGGCTATATGGGCTATAATGACTATATGGGCTATAATGGATATAAGGGCTATAAGGACTATATGGGCTATAATGACTATAAGGGCTATAATGGCTATACTGGCTATAATGGCTATAATGGCTATATGGGCTATAATGACTATAAGGGCTATAATGTCTACAAGGGCTATAATGGCTATATGGGCTTTAATGGCTATATGGGCTGTAATGACTATAATGACTATAATGGCTATGATGGCTATATGGGCTGTAATGACTATAAGGGCTATAATGACTATAATGGCTATAATGACTGTAATGACTATAGTGGCTATAATGGCTATATGGGCTATAATGGCTATAATGGCTATAATGACTATAATGGCTATAATGGCTATATGGGCTATAATGGCTATAAAGGCTATAATGGCTTTATGGACTATAAGGACTATAATGGCTATAATGGCTATATGGGCTATAATGGCTATAAGGGCTATAATGGCTATATGGGCTTTAATGGCTATATGGGCTGTAATGACTATAATGACTATAATGGCTATAATGACTGTAATGACTATAATGGCTATAATGGCCATAAGGGCTATAATGACTATAATGACTATAATGGCTATAAGGACTATAATGGCTATAATGGCTATAATGACTATATGGGCTGTAATGACTATAATGGCTATAATGGCTATAATGACTATAATGGCTATAATGGCTATAATGACTATAATGACTATAATGGCTATAAGGACTATAATGGCTATAATGGCTATAATGGCCTTGAAGGAACTTTACTACTATCACTGCTATAGTTGAAGTGGTGACAAAGAACCGTGTTAGAGGAGGTGGTGGTATTATTTAAAAGCTTTCAAAAAGAAAACAATTGAAATGAAATAGTCCATAAGCCTGTTTCTTGAAAGCGTTTTTTAAATAATGTCTTCAATAACCGACATCACCTTATAAGTTTAACCTAATCAGGAGGCAATGTTACCACATATCCATTTTGTGCAATGACATAACTCATCCATAGGCAGTAGTTCCTCAATTCTGTGAAAAACCTGGCTGCCTTATCATTCCTTTTTAAGTTTTCCATTTTTTCTATTTTGTACAACAGACGTTAAGTACATATTGTCAACATAATCACGGGGAAATCTGTGTTTTGAGAATTGATCCGCTAAATATGAAATATTATAATGTATAACATACATACAAATTGAGTGTGGTGAAAGCTATGAAAATTTGAGTGTGGTGAAAGCTATGAAAATTGTATCCTCCATACTTGATGTTCTGTAGGTTGTGTCTGTATCAACCCCTTTGCTACCATATGCCCAGAAACTCTGTGCATGCTACACACTATGTGCCCGAAACATTCGGACTCAGGCCAGTCTTCATGTGCCTGAAGAATTTCCAGGTTTATGACACAGCATGTTTCAATAGGTTGGTTGCCGAGTCTAAAATGCATAACTACCTAAAACGCTTGCATATTGTTTGAGTAACATCCCTTCAGAAGGTCAACCGTGTTAGGTCTCCTTTCTACGCAATAAAGGAGATACGTTCCAAAGATCACAACAGCTTTGAAGAATCCAAATCCTAGCAGGTTCGTTAGCAAACTTTACCCTTTCAACTCTATTGATATTATTATTATTATTATTATTATTATTATTATTATTATTATTATTATTATTATTATACAACTGTATGTGATAAGCATGGGAATAGTTTCGGTAGAATATATTTTACTGAAAAGCTTTCTTTTTTTACATAATAACCCACAATTTTGCACTCTCACACATATATCATACATATAATTTGATGCATGAAGATTATGGTGAAGATAACTACCACAGTTACAAATCTGTGAAACTGAGAAAATTGATTTTCTCTGTTCCAAAGCATGTTATTGATAGACACATTATAGTCCCAAAGCATGTTATTGATAGACACATTATAATCTCAAAGCATGTTATTGATGGACACATTATAGTCCCAAAGCATGTTATTGATAGACACATTATAGTCCCAAAGCATGTTATTGATAGACACATTATAGTCCCAAAGCATGTTATTGATAGACACATTATAGTCCCAAAGCATGTTATTGATAGAGACACATTATAGTCCCAAAGCATGTTATTGATAGACACATTATAGTCCCAAAGCATGTTATTGATAGACACATTATAGTCTCAAAGCATGTTATTGATAGACACATTATAGTCCCAAAGCATGTTATTGATAGACACATTATAGTCCCAAAGCATGTTATTGATAGATACATTATAGTCTCAAAGCATGTTATTGATAGACACATTATAGTCCCAAAGCATGTTATTGATAGACACATTATAGTCCCAAAGCATGTTATTGATAGACACAATAAAAAGCAATCTGTTTCATTAGAGAAAGGCTTCACTTCAAAACACAAAACATGCACTACATTGTTGAGCCATATTTGGATTTCACTACTTTGTGCAATGATATAAATTAGCTAGATGTTTTCAATTCCGTGGCCCCATGCATGAAGCTGATAACCCACACAACACTGATATAAATTAGCTAAATGTTTTCAATTTTGTGCAATGAACCTGATAACCCACGCAACACTGAGGTATAAATTAGCTAGATGTTTTCAATTCCGTGGCCCCATGCATGAAGCTGATAACCCACACAACACTGAGGTATAAATTAGCTGAATGTTTTCAATTCTGTGGCCCCATGCATGAACCTGATAACCCACACAACACTGAGGTATAAATTAGCTAGATGTTTTCAATTCCGTGGCCCCATGCATGAAGCTGATAACCCACACAACACTGAGGTATAAATTAGCTAAATGTTTTCAATTCTGTGGCCCCATGCATGAACCTGATAACCCACGCAACACTGAGGTATAAATTAGCTAAATGTTTTCAATTCTGTGGCCCCATGCATGAAGCTGATAACCCACACAACACTGAGGTATAAATTAGCTAAATGTTTTCAATTCTGTGGCCCCATGCATGAACCTGATAACCCACACAACACTGAGGTATAAATTATCTAAATGTTTTCAATTCTGTGGCCCCATGCATGAAGCTGATAACCCACACAACACTAAGGTATAAATTATCTAAATGTTTTCAATTCTGTGGCCCCATGCATGAACCTGATAACCCACACAACACTGAATTTGAGTTTTAAGTTGAACAACTATACGGTCTTCTGTGAATTCCAACCAGTCACCGAGGAGGATCTCAAGACCCTTATAAGATCTTCACCACCGAAATCATGCTACCTTGATCCAATTGACACATCATTATAGTTAGATATTTAAATCACCTAGCTCCTGTTCTAACAACCATTGTTAATGAATCTCTAAAAACTGGAATTGTACCCCCTCTACTTAAGAAACCCAACCTATCTCGTGAAGAATTAAAAATCTATAGGCTTGTTTCGAACCTTCCATTTTTATGGAAGACTTTGGAAAAGGTCGTTGCAATGCAATTCAAGAAAAATCTTCTGAAATTTAAATTATTCGAACCCAATCGGTCAGCTTACAGACAATATCACAACACGGAAACAGCCTTGCTTAAGATACAAAATGATTTGTTGTGCGCTGCTGATGAACGCAAAGTGTCAATCTTAACCCTGCTTGATTTAAGCGCGGCATTGATGCACTTGACTATTCTATTCTTATTTGAGCGACTTTCCAAAATTTTTTGGTCTAGAGGGCACTGTGCTTGACTGGTTTATATCCTATCTTCATGATTGTACCCAATCTCTCTCTTGATGAAGTGCAATCTTCTCCTTTTCCACTCAAGTTTGGGGTTCTTCAAAGGTCAGTGCTTGGTCTCCTACTATATACATTGTATACACAACCGCTTGGTGATATTGTCAAACAGCATGGGGTAAACTATCACATGTATGCTGACGATATACAACTTTACAAATCTGCCATGTCTATAAATACAAATTATATTTTGAAATCCATGGAATTATGTATATCTCATGTAAAAGCGTGGATGTCTACTAACAAGCTTTAACTAAATGAAGAAAAACCGAAATATTACTATGTAATCCAAAAAATCTCAGTTTGCTTGATGGAACTAACTCTATGAGGGTCGAAAACGAAGAAATAAAATTCACGTAGAACGCTAAAAATCTTGGGGTTTATTTCGATGATAATGTATCTATAGAACATCATATAAACCATCTCTGTAAAACTCTTTACCTCGAAGTCAGATGATTAGGCCACCTATCAAACTTTCTTAATTTAAAATTCTCTTAAAACAATGACTTCAGCACACATTTTTTTTTTTCCAAAATTGATTATTGCAACTCCCTGTTTTATAATTTACCTGATGTCTTGATTCATAAGCTCCAACGTATCCAAAACCATGCAGCCAGAGTGATTTTGAAGAAAACGAAATGTGAACACATTACCCCTATGTTCATGTCTCTGCATTGGCTCCCGATCGATAAACGAATAATATACAAAATTGCGACTTTGTGTCACAAATGTAAAACTGATAGAACTCCAAATTATTTAAATGACCTGATCTCTGGCTATGTTCCATCCCGCCAACTGAGATCTACAAATCAATGTCTGTTAAGCGTTACCCCAAAGAAAGGCCTGACAAAACTGTCACTGTGCTCTTTTACATATGCAGGTCCTCACGTCTGCAATGTTTTTCCGCTGTCAATATACTCTATGGTTGACACAGTGGAAGACACCTTTAAAAACATCTCAAAACACACCTCATGCGATGTTTCTTAGAAGATAAATAATTGTTTTCATTATGCGATTTTAATTCATGAACCATACACCTTTATAAATGATATGCTGTCATGTATTTATGTACATTGCTCATGTTTTTTACTATGTATGTATAAATGTACCTAGAGCTGTCGTAAGATGGGAGTGGGCGCTATAGAAATGAATTATATTATTATTAATATTAACTATAAAACTCAAAATATGTAATAGAGTTTCATTTGATTTATTTCAAATTGTCAAGTAAAAGAGCAGAATATTTTGTGAATTATTTTAGAAATACTCATAAATTATTTACAGAGATATTTAACATTTATTTTGAAATTGATATAAAATTTTCATAATTTCCATGCATGAACCTCATAACCAACATATCAGGTTCATGCATGGACAAGTGTTTTAATCATTGTCAACAGATATTTGTAGTCATTATTGAGTATATGAACAATTGCATGGATTAATATAAATAATATTGACATTTTATTTTAATGAGAGTTTTTGATATTGTCAAGTTTAGTTCAACAAATTTTAAATGATATATAAACGCATTAACTTAAGAAGATGTATTAACTGATACTGATAGTGCTATTATTATTGTGATACTAACCTTTCATTGCCAAAACTGATCCAACTATGATTTGTTACCAACTGATGCAGCTATTTGAAAATTAAGGCATAACAATGATGATTTAAAAACATAAAATCATTATTTAAAAATCATAAGTCAACGTTTACTTGTAGCAAAACCAAAAACCAAAAAAAAACAAACCCAGAAACAATGACTCCTTTGTAATTAAGATCATTACCAAACAGAATCATTAAAACACATACAATGTATGTGAATCAAGATTGGACAGAAACATGTTAATTGTTAACGGGCAAATATAAGAAAAGAAGAGAGTTTACTGCTCTAAATCACTTCCTTCAGTATTGCTCTCTTCTACTGACAGAGATTCAGACTCTGTGTCGCTATCATTTGTAACCGAGAAATAAGGCTTTTCTGCAGTGCAAAGTTTTCGTTCGAGGAACTGAAGTGTAGCTTAAAGTGTAGTGTAGAACTGCCTATATTCCACTGGGATAAACTGACACAATTTTTTAAATCATTCAATATGGGGGTTGAATATAACTGTTTTGGAGCAAGGTTTCCCATCACACCTCTTTGACTGGAAATATTCACTTGCCACTCTTCGCCAATATTATGCGTATATGCTAAAGGCATCTGACCGGGTTTGGATGCCATTATCTTTTTGAATGCAAACTTTGGTGCCATTAGAAGCAACTGTTCTAAAAGAGAGGCGTGATTTAATGGGGCCAATGTCTATACAATTGTCTTTTTGAGACATTTCAACAACAACTTTAAAAGGTTTCACTTTTTGCAACCCCTTACCAAATCAAACCAACCCTGAGGTGTGCAAATAGCTGGTGTCTTTCTTTTTCTTTTTTTAATTGGGAATTTGTGTTCCACAGTTTCAAACATGTTTTTATGTAATTGGGAATTTGTGTTCCACAGTTTCAAACATGTTTTTATGTAATTGGGAATTTGTGTTCCAACAGTTTCAAACATGTTTTTATGTAATTGGGAATTTGTGTTCCACAGTTTCAAACATGTTTTAATGTTATTGGGAATTTGTGTTCCACAGTTTCAAACATGTTTTTATGTAATTGGGAATTTGTGTTCCAGTTTCAAAATGTTTTTATGTAATTGGAAATTTGTGTTCCACAGTTTCAAACATGTTTTTATGTAATTGGGAATTTGTGTTCCACAGTTTCAAACATGTTTTAATGTAATTGGGAATTTGTGTTCCACAGTTTCAAACATGTTTTTATGTAATTGGGAATTTGTGTTCCACAGTTTCAAACATGTTTTTTATGTGAACAAGGAAGTACCAAAAACTTATCGTATTTTTGTTTTTATTTTGGCCACCGCAAGAATCGCTCCAAGTAATGAGATGCTTTGGTGGGGCGTTGAGATTTTTAAAATACGTATCTAAAGAGGAAATAACTTAATTTGAACCACGGCCAGCTACATCTTCAGACCACATATTCATAACAGCACCATTGGGATGATGAATTCCTAAATTATATGTCCACATCTGCCTGGAGTAAAAGTAATACTGGTGTTGATATGGGGAGTTGTTAAAATTTGCTGAAAGTCCATTGCAACTGTCCAAAGATTCTTTTTCCAATTTACATCTTTCAAAATCGAGTTTCATGTTATTCTGAGCAGCTTCAGCTTTTCTTAAGTGAAGTTCCTTGTTTCTGCTACCTCTGTGTTATGTGAATCAGCCAGTAATTCCATATGAAATTTATCTCATACCTTACATGTGTCAAGGCTTGGGTGTCCAAAATGATAATTCCTTTCAGAAACAAAAATTTCACTAAACATTCTGAAGGTGATTGGTTCCTCTGCTTGAGACACACTTTGTTCATAATATTTATCCTATAACTTTTGTGGTGTAAGTGATGGTGACAAATAATGTCTATTTGGGTTGTGTTGCCTGGTGTAATGACTCCTATATCTCGGGTTGCCATAAATAAAAGTGAGTACAGCCTTATGCTTCTCTTCGGGTAGTTTGTTTGGCAGATTGTCATGCTTTCCTCTTTTGTCTTCATGAGGAGGACTGTGGTGGTTGTAGTCATTGTTTTAGCTATGGTAGTTGTAATCATTGTTTTAGGTATGGTAGTTGTAGTCATTGTTTTAGCTATGGTAGTTGTAATCATTGTTTTAGGTATGGTAGTTGTAATCATTGTTTTAGGTATGGTGGTTGTAATCATTGTTTTAGGTATGGTGGTTGTAATCATTGTTTTAGCTATGGTAGTTGTAATCATTGTTTTAGGTATGGTGGTTGTAATCATTGTTTTAGCTATGGTAGTTGTAATCATTGTTTTAGGTATGGTGGTTGTAATCATTGTTTTAGGTATGGTGGTTGTAATCATTGTTTTAGCTATGGTAGTTGTAATCATTGTTTTAGGTATGGTAGTTGTAATCATTGTTTTAGGTATGGTGGTTGTAATCATTGTTTTAGGTATGGTAGTTGTAATCATTGTTTTAGGTATGGTGGTTGTAATCATTGTTTTAGGTATGGTACTTGTAATCATTGTTTTAGGTATGGTACTTGTAATCATTGTTTTAGGTATGGTGGTTGTAATCATTTTTTTAGGTATGGTGGTTGTAGTTGTTGTTTGAGGGATGATGGTTGTAGTTGTTGGAGAAGGATTGGTTGTTGCATCTGAGCTGCTACTTTTTTCACAATCTGGTTCTCAGCTATCGCTACTATCGACATGGGATGTCTGATACTCAGTATGATTATGACTGTATGGGATGTCTGATACTCAGTATGATTATGACTGTATGGGATGTCTGATACTCAGTATGATTATGACTGTATGGGATGTCTGATACTCAGTATGATTATGACTGTATGGGATGTCTGATACTCAGTATGATTATGACTGTATGGGATGTCTGATACTCAGAATGATTATGACTGTATGGGATGTCTGATACTCAGTATGATTATGACTGTATGGGATGTCTGATACTCAGTATGATTATGACTGTATGGGATGTCTGATACTCAGTATGATTATGACTGTCGTTGCTGTCTTCATCTGAAATATAAAACAACCCAGAAATATTTAGTCTATGGAACAAGTAACAAAAATTCCTTTGAGGAATCATTTTTAATATTCAGTCTTTGAAGCAATAACATCATATCACTAGAAAGTATTACCTATTACCTAAAAAATTAGATCTAGATCTAAACATCTTACGTCTATCTAGACTCTAGATATAGGCCTACTCAATACATATTTCAGTCTCTGAAGAATCTGGTCTCTGTAAATCCAATAATAAAGTATCTAGGTCTAGATCTAGCAATAATTATCATAAATATCTTCTTTGTAACTAATATTATTAACTTACCATTGTTGATAAGCTCCAAGACCTGATTAACATTTAATTTTCGCTTTGATTTGGTCATCTTCTCCAACGTTTTCCTGGGCGCCGCCAACTTGGATTTGTGCTTTATCAGGTTCATGCACATAAATCGTCGACTGGTATATCAGTGGCATTTGGAAAAAAAAAGCTCTTGGGAACAAATAAATCAAAAAAACGTCGGCCAGAAAAATTAGAGCATATAAAACTGGTTATTAGGAGTCTATGTCAATAACGACATTTCTAAAAATGTGGCTTATCAGGTTCATGCATGTGGCCACAGAATTGCATTTCACTACTTTATACAATTGTATGACTTCGCTATTTTTTAATGCTTTCAATTGACTAAGGTGGTTTTTCTATCCTGGGCTTCACTATGCATGTACTGCTTGTACTGTAAATAATCGTGTATCGCAGATTTTCAGTCAACTGTTGGGTGGTGAGTGAGAAGGTGGGGAAAATGAGAAGGATCATATCTAAAGCAACTGCTTGTTTATTTGCTTTAAATGATTTTGTTATTTATTACCATATTACCATTATTATATGATATACCCTTGCTTTTGTAAAGATTTTTTAACACAGCTCATTTCTGCACATAAGATATAATGGAGTTTTATTGGAATCGTTGGAATAAAAACTGTTAACCATAGAATGACTTCTTTGAATTCTGTTTAATTTTTGTCTGTCCATGGCTCAAATACATGATGTTATGGTCATGTATGTCAAGGCTTGCGTTTGTACAATGTACAGGTCATGTCATGTTATGGTCATCTCTGTCAAGCCTTACGTTTCTAGAATGTACAGGTCATCTATGTCAAACCTTGTGTTTGTACAATGTACATGTCATGTCATGTTATGGTCATCTCTGTCAAGCCTTACGTTTCTAGAATGTACAGGTCATCTCTGTCAAACCTTGTGTTTGTACAATGTACAAGTCATGTCATGTTATGGTCATCTCTGTCAAGAGTCACGTTTCTAGAATGTACAGGTCATCTCTGTCAAACTTTGTGTTTGTACAATGTACATGTCATGTCATGTTATGGTCATCTCTGTCAAGCCTTACGTTTCTAGAATGTACAGGTCATCTCTGTTAAACCTTGTGTTTGTACAATGTACATATCATGTCATGTTATGGTCATTTCTGTCAAGCCTTACGTTTCTAGAATGTACAGGTCATCTCTGTCAAACCTTGTGTTTGTACAATGTACTAGTCATGTCATGTTATGGTCATCTCTGTCAAGCCTTACGTTTCTAGAATGTACAGGTCATCTCTGTCAAGCCTTGTTTTTGTACAATGTACAGGTCATCTCATGTTATGGTCATCTCTGTCAAGACTCACGTTTCTAGAATGTACAGGTCATCTCTGTCAAACCTTGTGTTTGTACAATGTACAGGTCATGTCATGTTATGATCATCTATGTCACTGTCAAGCCATGTGTTTGTACATTGTACAGGTCATCTCTGTCAACTCTTGTGTTTGTACAATGTACAGGTCATGTCATGTTATGGTCATCACTGTCAAGCCTTGTGTTTGTACAATGTACAGGTCATGTCATGTTATGGTTATCTCTGTCACTGTCAAGCCATGTGTTTGTACATTGTACAGGTCATCTCTGTCAACCCTTGTGTTTGTACAATGTACGGGTCATGTCATATTATGGTCATCTCTTTCACTGTCAAGCCATGTGTTTGTACAATGTACAGGTCATCTCTGTCAAGCCTTGTGTTTGTACAATGTACAGGTCATCTCTGTCAACCCTTGTGTTTATACAATGTACAGGTCATCTCTGTCAAACCTTGTGTTTGTACAATGTACAGGTCATCTCTGTCAACCCTTGTGTTTGTACAATGTACAGGTCATCTCTGTCAAACCTTGTGTTTGTACATTGTACATGTCATGTCATGGTATGGTCATCACTGTCAAGCCTTGTGTTTGTACAATGTACAGGTCATCTCTGTCAACCCTTGTGTTTGTACAATGTACAGGTCATCTCTGTCAAACCTTGTGTTTGTACAATGTACAGGTCATCTCTGTCAACCCTTGTGTTTGTACAATGTACAGGTCATCTCTGTCAAACCTTGTGTTTGTACAATGTACAGGTCATCTCTGTCAACCCTTGTGTTTGTACAATGTACAGGTCATCTCTGTCAAACCTTGTGTTTGTACATTGTACATGTCATGTCATGGTATGGTCATCACTGTCAAGCCTTGTGTTTGTACAATGTACGGGTCATGTCAAATTATGGTCATCTCTGTCACTGTCAAGCCATGTGTTTGTACATTGTACAGTCATTGTACAGGTCATCTCTGTCAACCCTTGTGTTTGTACAATGTACAGGTCATGTCATGTTATGGTTAACTCTGTCACTGTCAAGCCATGTGTTTGTACATTGTACAGGTCATCTCTGTCAACCCTTGTGTTTGTACAATGTACAGGTCATGTCATGTTATGGTTATCTCTGTCACTGTCAAGCCATGTGTTTGTTCATGGTATGGTCATCTCTGTCAACCCTTCTGTTTGTACAATGTACGGGTCATGTCATATTATGGTCATCTCTGTCACTGTCAAGCCATGTGTTTGTACAATGTACAGGTCATCTCTGTCAACCCTTCTGTTTGTACAATGTACAGGTCATCTCTGTCAACCCTTGTGTTTGTACATTGTACAGGTCATGTCATGGTATGGTCATCACTGTCAAGCCTTGTGTTTGTACAATGTACGGGTCATGTCATATTATGGTCATCTCTGTCACTGTCAAGCCATGTCTTTGTACATTGTACAGGTCATCTCTGTCAACCCTTGTGTTTGCACATTGTACAGGTCATGTCATGGTATGGTCATCACTGTCAAGCCTTGTGTTTGTACAATGTACGGGTCATGTCATGTTATGGTCATCTCTGTCAAACCTTACGTTTCTAGAATGTACAGGTCATCTCTGTGAAACCTTGTGTTTGTACACTGTGCAGGTCATCTCTGTCAAACCTTGTGTTTGTACATTGTGCAGGTTATCTCTGTCAAACCTTGCATTTGTACATTATACAGGTCATGTCAAGTTATGGTCATATCTATCAAGCTTTGAATTTGTACAATGTACAGGTCATGTCAAGTTATGGTCATCTCTTTCAAGCCTTGTGTTTGTACAATGTACAGGTCATGTTATTGTTATGCTGTCGTCATATCTGTCAAACTTTGTGTTTGTACAATGTACATGTCATCTCTGTCAAACGTTTTTGTACAATGTACAAGTTATGTCATGTTATGGTCATCTGTCAAGTGTTGTATTTGTGCAATGTACAGGTCATGTTATGCTGTGCTCATATCTGTCAAACCTTGTGTTTGTACAATGTACATGTCATCTCTGACAAACATTGTTTTGTACTATGTACAAGTTATGTCATGTTATGGTCATCTGTCAAGTCTTGTGTTTGTGCAATGTACAGATCATGTTATGTTATGGTCATCTCTGTCAAGGCTTGTGTTTGTACAATGTACAGGTCATGTCATGTTATCGTTATCTCTGTCAAGGCTTGTGTTTGTACAATGTACAGGTCATGTCATGTTATCGTCATCTCTGTCAAGGCTTGTGTTTGTGCAATGTACAGATCATATCCTGTTATGGTCATCTCTGTCAAGGCTTGTGTTTGTACACGTACATGTCATGCTATGTTATGGTCATCTCTGTCAAGCCTTACGTTTCTACAATGTACAGGTCATCTCTGTCAAGGCTTGTGTTTGTACACGTACAGGTCATGCTATGCTTTGGTCATCTCTATCAAGCCTTACGTTTCTACAATGTACAGGTCATCTCTGTCAAACTGTGTGTTTGTACAATGTACAGGTCATGTTATGTTATGGTCATCTTGTCACGCCTTGGGTTTGTACAATGTACAGGTCATCTCTATCAAGCCTTACGTTTCTACAATGTACAGGTCATATCTGTCAAACTTTGTGATTGTACAATGTACAGGTCATGTCATGTTATGGTCATCTCTATCAAGCCGTGAGTTTGTAGAATGTTCAGGTCATCTCTGTCAAACCTTGCATTTGTACATTGTTCAGGTCATGTTATGGTCATCTCTATCAAGCCTTGGGTTTGTACAATGTACTGGTCATCTCTTTCAAGCCTTGCATTTGTACATTTTTTAAGGTAATGTTATGGTCATCTCTGTCAAAGCCTTGGGTTTGTACAATGTACAGGTTAGCTCTGTCAAACCTTGTGTTTGTACATTGTACAGGTCCTCTCTGTCAAACCTTGCATTTGTACATTATACAGGTCATGTCAAGTTATGGTCATCTCTGTCAAGCCTTGTGTTTGTACAATGTACGGGTCATAGAAGAGAGTAGGACAATAAACTGTGTTCTATACTGCCATTTTGGTTTTCGTTGACAATTTTTGTTTACCTACATATGCCTTTATATATATATATGGTTATATATTGCACTTGCCTTTTGATTCTCTGGCTGGTTTCTTCTCTTAGCTTTCCCTCTGAGTTAATCATTACTCCTAAGTAATTGTAGCTTTGAACTTGTTCTAAATTCTCCCTACCTAATTTAAGATTTTGTGTTTTTGCTTCCCTAGTTACTAGCATTGTTTCGGTTTTCTTTGCATTTACTCTCATTCCTCTTTTATTTAATTCCTTATTCATTATGATGATATTTGACTGGAGGTCCCTTTCTGATTTTCCAAACAGAACTAAATCACCAGCAAATAAAAGCACCGATACATTTACTGCTTTGAGCTTCCACATACCTACATTCATTTTCCATTTTTGAGGATGCCTTTGCGACTGAATCCATACATGAGATAAACAAAAGAGGACTCAGGGATACAACCCTGTATTACTCCTATATCTACGTGAACTTCTTCAGATACATTTTCAGCTACTCTCACTGCACATGTTGGTTTATTGTAAAAACTTGTAATGGCTTCTATTAAATGTTGCTCTACGTTGTGTTCTTTTAAGGAATGCCTTAGTTCGTCCCTCCTCACAGTGTCAAATGCCTTTTCTAAGTCAATAAAACACAGGTGCAAGTCAAAGTTTCTCTCAAGGAATTTTTCTATTATTTGTCTAATTGTAAATATATGATCTTGTACACTTCTTCCTGATCTAAATCCACTCTGGTGTTCTTCAATGTGATCCTCTACTCTTTTCCTTAGTCACATTTCCAGAATCCTGGCATACACTTTTCCTGGTATGCTAAGTAGTGATATCCATCTATAGTTTGAGCATTCCATGTTGATCCTTTCTTATGTATTGGTACCACCGTTCCCTTTTTCTAGTCATCTGGCACTTGTTTGGACTTCCATACTTGTTGACATATTGTATGTAGTAGTTTGTCTGTCTCTCTTCCTTGGTTTTTAATCATTTCTGGATAAACTTGATCTGCTCCTGGGCTTTTGCTAATTTCACTTTTCTTATAGCTGTTTGAACTTTCTTCCATTGATATATCTGCTTCTTCAGCTGTCTCTCATCTCCATTACTTGTTACCCTTAATAATTGATCTGTACTCCTTGTTTCATATGTTCTGGAGGGATTATGTAATGGGTGAAAATACTGTCTCCACGTTTCCATTGGCGTTCTTAATGTGTCGTACTGAGCATGTTTTGGTCTTTCTCATGCTCTTCATTGCTCCCCAGAACAGCTTTTGATTTCCTTGATAGCTTTCTTGAAATGTCTTCCAAACTATTCCTGTTTTGCTTTCCTAACTTCCTCTTTGGCGATAGTTCTTTTACTCACGTAATCTATCATATCCTGTGGTCTCTTTGGTTGCAAGTATTTCTTCCAGGCATCTTTTTTTTCTTTGATCTTAGTCTTGACGTTCTCATTCCACCATGCTGTCCTTTTTCCATCTCCTTTAATTTGTTTCCTACCACAGAGCTCTTCAGTACAACTGAGGAGTGTTTCTTTATGTATTTGCCACTTTTCACTATTGTGTTTTCCTTCAGGTCCATCTGCTTTTTCACTGATATATCTTTTTATCCTGGACTGTTATATCTGTTTTACTATTGGTTTATTTAGCTCCTCTATTTTGAGTTTAGTAGCTTTCTTCTCTTTCCTTTTCTGTTTGTTTTCTTCAGTTAATAATCTCATTTTGACTATCACTAGGTGATGATCACTAAATATTTCAACTCATCTGCTTACTCTAGCATCCATTGTACTGTAAAAAAGGGAGCTTCTAACTATTATGTAGTCTATGATTGACTTTTCACATCTGTCTTCATTTACTCTTGTATATTTATGGATATCTTTATGAGGAAAAAATGTGTTAGCTATTTTAATGTTATTCTTTAGGCAAAAATCTATTAGTCTCTCTCCATTTGGAGAAGTTGTCTCTCCTTCTTTACCTATTACTCCTCCTGATGTTTCTACATTGTTGCCTACTCTAGCGTTTAAATCTCCTAAAACCATTAATTCCTGTTTGAGTTTGAGATTCTCTGCAGCTACTTGTAAATCATTTTCGAAGATATATTTTTCTTCTTTGGGAGCATCTTCGTTTGGTCCATAAGCTATTAATAATTTAATTTCTCTTCCTTTTGGTCTAACATTTACCTCTAATAGCCGTTGGCTTACAAATTTCCAACTTCTAGTAGCATTTCTTGCCTTTATGCATTAGGAGGCCTACTCCTGCTCTAGCTCTGTCTTTGACATCTACTCCTGAGAAGATTAAAATATGATTTGGTCCTACATTTTCTATTCCTTGTCCTTTTTTCTTTGTTTCTGTAATAGCCAAAATGTCTACTTTGAATTTTTCCATTTCTTCAGCTGATTCTAACTCCTTTCCATTAATTACCCAAACATTCCATGTTCCAAAAATCACAGTCCTTGTTCTTTTCAGAGTCGTCTTCGAAAGTTCAAGCCGGCTATATCATTGTATATATTACTTTGAATGAGGTTGTTTTGGATAAGCAGGGGATTAGCCCACTGTTCCCTAGGTAGGTGGTGGGGTGGCTACATTGAGGCCCCCTACCGGGCCTTGTTATTTTCTGTCAGGGCCAACTCCTTTAGCCTTTAGTCATTCAAGACCAACCTGCAAGGCAGCAGGTTGTTATTTTCTGTCAGGGTTAATTCCTAAGTCTTTGGTCCGTCAACACTGGCCTGCAAGGCAGCAGGTTGTTTTCTTTCAGGGTTAACTCTCTTAGTCTTTGGTCAGCTAAGACCTCCCTACAAGGGAGCAGGAGACTCGTGGAGGGCGGGATCATCTACTCCCGTACACGTGCTTACCTGTCCACTGCCCTGTCATCTCTGTCAAGCCTTGCATTTGTACATTTTTCAGGTCATGTTATGGTCATCTCTGTCAAGCCTTGGGTTTGTACAATGTAAAGGTCATCTCTGTCAATCCTTGCATTTGTACATTGTTATGGTCATCTCTATAAAGCCTTGGCTTTTGTACAATGTAAAGGTCATCTCTGTCAATCCTTGCATTTGTACATTGTTACGGTCATCTCTATCAGGCCTTGGGTTTGTACAATGTACAGGTCATCTCTGTCAAGCCTTGCATTTGTACAGTGTACAGGTCATCTCTGTCAAGCCTTGCATTTGTATATTGTTCAGGTCATCTCTGTCAAGCCTTGCATTTGTACATTGTTCAGGTCATGTTATTGTCATCTCTGTCAAGCCTTGCATTTGTACAATGTACAGGTTATGTCATGTTATGCTGATCTCTGTCAAGCCTTGCATTTGTATATTGTTCAGCTCATCTCTGTCAAGCCTTACATTTGTACATTGTACAAGTCATGTCAAATTATGGTCATCTTTGTGAAGTCTTGTATTTGTACGATGTACAGTTCATGTCATGTTATGGTCATTTCTGTCAAGCTTTTTTTTTCTAAAATGTACAGATCATCTCTATAAAGCCTTGTGTTTGTACATTCTACAGGTCATCTCTGTCAAGCATTGCATTTGTACATCGTATAGGTCATGTCAAGTTATGGTAATTTCTATGAAGCCTTGAATTTGTACAATGTACAAATCATGTTATCTTATGCTCACCTTTGTCAAGTATTGTATTTGTACAATGTACAAATCATGTTATCATCTTATGGTCATCTCTATCAAGCCTTGAATTTGTACAATGTACAAATCATGTTATCTTATGGTCACCTCTGTCAAGTATTGTATTTGTACAATGTACAAATCATGTTATCTTATGGTCATCTATATCAAGCCTTGAATTTGTACAATGTACAGGTCATGTTATGTTATGGTCATCTCTGTCAAGTCTTGTGTTTGTACAATGTACAGGTCATCTCCGTTAAGCCTTACATTTGTACATTGTACAGCTAATGTCAAGTTATAATCATCTCTATCAAGCCTTGACCTTGTACAATATACAAATCATGATATCTTATGATCATCTCTGTTAAGTCTTGTGTTTTGTACAATGTACATGTCATGTTATCTTATGGTCATCTCTGTCAAATTGTGTGCTTGTACAATGTACAGGTTATGTTATCTTTATGGTCAGCTCTGTGAAGCCTTGTGTTTCTACAATGTACAGGTCATCTCTGTGAAGCCTTGTTTTTGTACAAATGTACCACCCAACTCTGTCAAGCCTCGTGTTTGTACGTTGTACAGGTCATCTTTGTCATGCCTTGTGTTTGTACACTGTACAGGTAATATTTGTCATGCTTTGTGTTTGTACATTGTACAAGTCATCTTTGTCATGCCTTGTGTTTGTACATTGTACAGGGTATATTTGTCATGCCTTGTGTTTGTACATTGTACAGGTCATCTTTGTCATGCTTTGTATTTTTACATTGTGCAGGTCATCTTTGTCATGCCTTGTGTTTGTACATTGTACAGGTCATCTTTGTTATGCCTTGTGTTTGTACATTGTACAGGTCATCTTTGTCATGCCTTGTATTTTTACATTGTGCAGGTCATCTTTGTCAAACCTTGTGTTTGTACATTGTACAGGTAATCTTTGTTATGCCTTGTGTTTGTACATTGTACAGGTCATCTTTGTCATGCCTTGTATTTTTACATTGTGCAGGTCATCTTTGTCATGCCTTGTGTTTTGTACAATGTACAGGTCATCTTTGTCATGCCTTGTGTTTGTACATTGTACAGGTCATCTTTGTCATGCCTTGTGTTTGTACATTGTACAGGTAATCTTTGTCATGCCTCGTGTTTGTACATTGTACAGGTCATCTCTGTCAAGCCTTGTATTTGTACATTGTACAGGTCATCTTTGTCATGCCTTGTGTTTGTACATTGTACAGGTCATCTCTGTCATGCCTTGTGTTTGTACATTGTACAGGTCATCTTTGTCATGCCTTGTATTTGTACATTGTACAGGTCATCTTTGTCATGCCTTGTATTTGTACATTGTACACGTCATCTTTGTCATGCCTTGTGTTTGTACATTGTACAGGTCATCTTTGTTATGCCTTGTGTTTGTACATTGTACAGGTCATCTTTGTCATGCCTTGTGTTTGTACATTGTACAGGTCATCTTTGTCATGCCTTGTGTTTGTACAATGCACAGGTCACCTTTGTCATGCCTTGTATTTTTACATTGTGCAGGTCATCGTTGTCATGCCTTGTACTTTTACATTGTGTAAGTCATCTTTGTCATGCCTTTTGTTTGTACAATGTACAGATTATCTTTGTCATGCCTTTTATTTTTACACTGTACAGGTCATCTTTGTCATGCCTTGTGTTTTTACATTGTACAAGTCATCTTTGTCAAGCCTTGTGTTTGTACATTGTACAGGTCATCTTTGTCATGCCTTGTATTTTTACATTGTACAGGTCATCTTTGTCCTGCCTTGTATTTGTGCAATGTACAG
Source organism: Doris montereyensis (assembly GCA_037039925.1). Taxonomy (NCBI): domain Eukaryota; kingdom Metazoa; phylum Mollusca; class Gastropoda; order Nudibranchia; family Dorididae; genus Doris; species Doris montereyensis. The sequence continues at coordinate 8,072 of JAXRKP010001562.1, read as the reverse complement.
TTCATCTTTGTCATGCCTTGTATTTGTACATTGTACACGTCATCTTTGTTATGCCTTGTATTTGTACAATTTACAGTTTGTCTTTGTCATGCTTTGTATTTTTACATTGTGCATGTCATTTTTGTTATGCCTTGTGTTTGTACATTGTACAGGTCATCTTTGTTATGCCTTGTGTTTGTACATTGTACAGGTCATCTTTGTCATGCTTTGTATTTTTACATTGTGCAGGTCATCTTTGTCATGCCTTGTATTTGTACATGGTACAGGTCATCACTGTCATGCCTTGTGTTTGTACATTGTACAGGTCATCTTTGTTATGTCTTGTGTTTGTACATTGTACAGGTCATCTTTGTTATGCCTTGTGTTTGTACATTGTACAGGTCATCTTTGTCATGCCTTGTATTTTTACATTGTGCATGTCATCTTTGTCAAGTCTTGTGTTTGTACATTGTACAGGTCATCTTTGTTATGCCTTGTGTTTGTACATTGTACAGGTCATCTTTGTCATGTCTTGTATTTTAAATTGTGCAGGTCATCTTTGTCATGCTTTGTGTTTGTACAATGTACAGGTTATGTTATGGCCGTCTCTGTCAAGCCTTGTATTTTTACATCGTTACAGGCCATCTCTGTCATGCCTTGTGTTTGTACAATGTACAGGTCATCTTTGTCATGCCTTGTATTTGTACATTGTACAGGTCATCTTTGTCATGCCTTGTGTTTGTACATTGTACAGGTCATCTTTGTCATGCCTTGTGTTTGTACATTGTACAGGTCATCTTTGTCATGCCTTGTGTTTGTACATTGTACAGGTAATGTTTGTCATGCCTCGTGTTTGCACATTGTACAGGTCATCTGTCAAGCCTTGTATTTGTACATTGTACAGGTCATCTTTGTCATGCCTTGTGTTTGTACATTGTACAGGTCATCTCTGTCATGCCTTGTGTTTGTGCAATGTACAGGTTATCTTTGTCATGCCTTGTATTTGTACATTGTACAGGTCATCTTTGTCATACCTTGTGTTTGTACATTGTACAGGTCATCTTTATCATGCCTTGTGTTTGTACATTCTACAGGTCATCTTTGTCATGCCTTTTGTGTTTGTACAATGTACAGGTCACCTTTGTCATGCCTTGTATTTGTACATTGTACAGGTCATCTTTTTCACGTCATGTGTTTGTTCATTGTACAGGTCATCTCTGTCAAGTCATGTGTTTGTACATTGTACAGGTCATCTCTGTCAAGTCATGTGCTTGTACATTGTACAGGTCATTTCTGTCAAGTCATGTGTTTGTACATTGTACAGGTCATCTCTGTCATGTCATGTGTTTGTACATTGTACAGGTCATCTCTGTCAAACCTCACGTTTCTACAATGTACAGGTCATCTCTGTCAAACCTCATGTTTCTACAATGTACAGATCATCTCTGTCAAGCCTTGTGTTTGTACATTGTACAGGTCATCTGGGTCAAGCATTATGTTTGTACAATGTACAGGTCATGTATGTGAAACCTTGCATTTGTCCTTTGCAAAACCACGTATACAATGCTATACTTCTTACCCTAGTTGATTTCAAACCCAATCTATAGAATGCAGTGTTAGAAATATAGCATTGTATAGATTAGGTTTGCAATCCACTAGTGTAAGAAGTAGAGCATTGTGTACAATGGGTTTGAAAATCCACTAGGTAAGAAATAGAGCATTGTATAAATTCGGATCGCAATCCACTAGGGTAAGAAGGATAGCATTGTATAGATTGGGTTTACAATCCACTAGAGTGAGAAATAGAGCATTGTATAGATTGGGTTTACAATCCACTAGAGTGAGAAATAGAGCATTGTATAGATTGGGTTTACAATCCACTAGAGTAAGAAATAGAGCGTTGTATAGATTGGGTTTACAATCCACTAGAGTAAGAAATAGAGCGTTGTATAGATTGGGTTTACAATCCACTAGAGTCAGAAATAGAGCGTTGTATAGATTGGGTTTACAATCCACTAGAGTGAGAAATAGAGCATTGTATAGATTGGGTTTACAATCCACTAGAGTAAGAAATAGAGCGTTGTATGATTGGGTTTACAATCCACTAGAGTGAGAAATAGAGCATTGTATAGATTGGGTTTACAATCCATTAGAGTGAGAAATAGAGCATTGTATAGATTGGGTTTGCAATCCACTAGGGTAAGGATTATAGCATTGTATAGATCCGGATCGCAATCCACTAGGGTAAGAAGGATAGCATTGTATAGATTGGGTTTACAATCCACTAGAGTAAGAAATAGAGCGTTGTGTAGATTGAGTTTACAATCCACTATGGTTAGAAGTATAACATTGTATAGATTCGGATCGCAATCCACTAGGGTAAAACGTATAGCATTGTATACATTATGTTTGCAATCTACTAGGTAAGACCTAAAGTATTGTATAGATTGGATTTGCAATACACCAGGTTAAGAAGTATAGCGTTGTATACATTAAGTTTTAAATCCTCTAGGGCAAGCAGTAAGGCATTGTATACATTGGGTTTGCACCCCACTAGGGTACAAAGTATAGCATTGTATAGATTGGGTTTTCATTCCACGAGCGTAAGAAGTATAGCGTTGTATAGATTGGGTTAGCATTCCACTAGGGTAAGAAGTATAGCATTGTATGCATTTGGTTTACAATCCACTAGGTAAGAAGTAAAGCATTGTATGCATTAGGTTTGCAATCCACTAGGTAAGAAGTAAAGCATTGTATACATTAGGTTTGCAATCCACTAGGTAAGAAGTAAAGCATTGTATGCATTTGGTTTGCAATCCACTAGGGTAAGAAGTAAAGCATTGTATGCATTAGGTTTGCAATCCACTAGGGTAAGAAGTAAAGCATTGTATGCATTAGGTTTGCAATCCACTAGGTAAGAAGTAAAGCATTGTATGCATTAGGTTTGCAATCCACTAGGGTAAGAAGTAAAGCATTGTATGCATTAGGTTTGCAATCCACTAGGGTAAGAAGTAAAGCATTGTATGCATTAGGTTTGCAATCCACTAGGGTAAGAAGTAAAGCATTGTATGCATTAGGTTTGCAATCCACTGGGGTAAGAAGTAAAGCATTGTATGCATTAGGTTTGCAATCCACTAGGGTAAGAAGTAAAGCATTGTATGCATTAGGTTTACAATCCACTAGGTAAGAAGTATAGCATTGTATAGATTGTGTTTCCAATCGACTAGGGTAAGAAGTAAAACATTTTATACAATGGGTTTGCAATCCACTAGGTAAGAAGTAGAGTATTGTATCGATTGGGTTTGCAATCCACTAGGGTAAGAAGTATGGCATTGTATAGATTGTGTTTCCAATCGACTAGGTAAGAAGCAAAACATTTTATACAATGGGTTTGCAATCCACTAGGGTAAGAAGTAAAGCATTGTATGCATTAGGTTTACAATCCACTAGGGTAAGAAGTAAAACATTTTATACAATGGGTTTGCAATCCACTAGGGTAAGAAGTAAAGCATTGTATGCATTAGGTTTACAATCCACTAGGGTAAAAGTAAAGCATTGTATGCATTAGGTTTACAATCCACTAGGTAAGAAGTGTAGCATTGTATAGATTGTGTTTCCAATCGACTAGGTAAGAAGTAAAACATTTTGTACAATGGGTTTGCAATCCACTAGGTAAGAAGTAGAGTATTGTATCGATTGGGTTTGCAATCCACTAGGTAAGAAGTATAGCATTGTATAGATTGTGTTTCCAATCGACTAGGTAAGAAGTAAAACATTTTATACAATGGGTTTGCAATCCACTAGGTAAGAAGTAAAACATTGTATCGATTGGATTTGTAATCCACGCGGGTGAGAAGTAGAGCATCGTATAGTTTGGGTTTGTAATCGACTAGAATAAGAAGTATAGCATTGCATAGATTGGGTTTCTAATCCACTAGGCTCAGAAGTAGAGCATTGCATAGATTGGGTTTCTAATCCACTAGGGTCAGAAGTAGAGCATTGTATATATTGGGTTTCTAATCCACTAGTGTCAGAAGTAGAGCATTGTATAGAATAGGTTTGCATTCCATTACGGTAAGAAGCAGAACATTTTATAGATTGGGTTTGCAATCCACTAGGTTAACAAGTATAGCATTGTATGGATTGGATTTGTAATCCACTAGGGTAAGAATTAGGGCATTACATACATTGGGTTTGCAATCCACTAGGTAAGAAGTAGGGCATTGTATAGATTGGGTTTGCAATCCACGAGGGTAAGAAGTAGCGAGTTGTGTAGATTCGGTTTGCAATCCACTAGCGTAAGAAATATAGCATTATATAGATTAAGTTTGCAATCCACTACGTTAAGAAGTATAGCATTGTATACATTAGGTTTGCAATCCATTAAAGTAAGAATTATAACATTGTATACATTGGGTTTGCAATCCACTACGTTAAGAAGTATAGCATTGTATACATTGGGTTTGCAACCTACTAGGGTACAAAGCATAAACTTGTATACATTGGGTTTGCAATCCACTACGTTAAGAAGTATAGCATTGTATACATTGGGTTTACAATCCACTAGGGTAAGAATTATAGGGGTAAAAAGTATATCATTGTATACATTGGGTTTGCAATCCACTAGGGTAAGAAGTAGGACATTGTATAGATTGGATTTGCAATCCACTAGGATAAGAAGTAGGGTATTGTATACATTGGGTTTGCAATCCACTAGGGTAAGAAGTAGGGCATTGTATAGATTGGGTTTGCAATCCACTAGGGTAAGAAGTAGGGCATTGTATACATTGGGTTTGCAATCCACTAGGGTAAGAAATGTAGCATTGTATAGATTGGGTTTGCAACCGACTAGGGTAAGAATTAAACATTGTATAGATTGAGTTTACAATCCTCTAGGGTAAGAAGTAGAGCATAGTATGGATTGGGTTCACAATCCACTAGGGCAAGAAGTAGGGCATAGTATGGATTGGGTTCACAATCCACTAGGGTAAGAAGTAGGGCATTGTATAGATTGGGTTTACAATCCACTAGGTAAGAAGTAGGGCATTGTATAGATTGGGTTTACAATCCACTAGATAAGAAGTAGGGCATTGTATAGATTGGGTTTACAATCCACTAGGTAAGAAGTAGGGCATTGTATAGATTGGGTTTACAATCCACTAGGTAAGAAGTAGGGCATTGTATAGATTGGGTTTGCAATCCACTAGGTAAGAAGTAGGGCATTGTATAGATTGGGTTTACAATCCACTAGGTAAGAAGTAGGGCATTGTATAGATTGGGTTTACAATCCACTAGGTAAGAAGTAGGGCATTGTATAGATTGGGTTTACAATCCACTAGGTAAGAAGTAGGGCATTGTATAGATTGGGTTTGCAATCCACTAGGTAAGAAGTAGGGCATTGTATAGATTGGGTTTACAATCCACTAGGTAAGAAGTAGGGCATTGTATAGATTGGGTTTACAATCCACTAGGTAAGAAGTAGGGCATTGTGTAGATTTGGTCTGCGATTTAGTAGTGTAAGAAGTATAACCATGTATAGATTGAGTTTGTAATCCACTTGGGGAAGAAGTAGGGCATTATATACATTGGGTTTACAATCCACTAGGATAAAAAGTAAAATATTGTATAGATTGAGTTTACAATCTACTAGAGAGTAAAAGTATAGTATTGTATACATTAGGTTTGCAATTCACTAGGGTAAGAAGTATAGTATTGTATACATTAGGTTTACAATTCACTAGGGTAAGAAGTAAAACATAGTATGCATTAGGTTTACAATCCACTAAGGTAAGAAGTATAGTATTGTATACATTAGGTTTACAATCCACTAGGTAAGAAGTAAAGTATTGTATACATTAGGTTTACAATCCACTAGGGTAAGAAGTAAAGCATTGTATACATTAGGTTTACAATCCACTAGGGTAACAAGTAGAGTATTGTAGACATTATGTTTTACAAGCCATTAGCGTAAGAAATATAGCATTGTATACATTAGGTTTGCAATCCACTAGGGTAAGAAGTATAGTATTGTATTGATTGGGTTTGAAATCCACTTGGGTAAAAAGTATAGCATTGTATAGATTGGGTTTGCAATCCACTGGGGAAGAAATAGATAATTGTATAGATTGGGTTTACAATCCACTAGGGTAAGAAATAGATAATTGTATAGATTTGGTCTGCGATACACTAGGGTAAGAAATAGATAATTGTATAGATTTGGTCTGCGATACACTAGGGTAAGAAATAGATAATTGTATAGATTTGGTCTGCGATACACTAGGTAAGAAGTAAATCATTGTATAGATCTGGTCTTCGATCCACTGGGGTAAGTTGTAGAGCATTGTGTGGATGATGTGTGAAATCCGTCAACAATTGAAAAATTGTCTCGAGTAAAATCCATCACGCTCTTTCAAGAAGGTGAATCGAGCCTAGTCCCATCGGAGACGGACGATTAAAAGGGGGTTTCATCTACAGATCCCAACACTATATGCATGTTAAAAATAGCTTAGCTGTCTATATGACAGTCTGGGCAAATTTAAAGATGTCCACCCAAACTCTCAAGATCAACTCAGTTGTGAACATTAGGTAAGATCAAAATCAAAATTAAATTGTTTATTTGTGTGTTGGCTACCCCTCTCCCACCACCCCTCCTCACGACGTGTCGAAATACGCAGTTAGTACCACTATATCTGGATGCCTTGACTTTCAAAACTGTGATGATGTAAACGCCTGTAGATTGTTTTCGAGTTGTGAGGCATTGCAGAGGTTCGTTTACATGGATGCCACTGTCAAATCAACCGAAAAACAATAAACATAACCCCCCCCCCTCTCCGCCCACCACCTCCTCCCCAAAACCCCCAGCAACCAGAACAAAAAAACCAAAACAACATAACCCAGCTCCAAACCAAACCAAATCAAATTCTACGGTGTCGGTAGTTCCTCCATTTCAGCCATTGCTATAGTATTGACGTCAGTATATAGATAATATACTATTATATAGTATATAGATAGCTATACTATTATATAGTATATAGATAGCTATAATATTATATAGTATATAGATAGCTATAATATTATATAGTATATAGATAGCTATAATATTATATAGTATATAGATAGCTATAATATTATATAGTATATAGATAGCTATAATATTATATATTATGGAAATAGAATAAAAAACCCCACTATTTGGATGAAGGAAATCGTTACGATGAGCTAATAGACTTGCTTGGATTTGAATTGCGTGGGCACTTCGATGATATCATAATGACATTGACACCCATGTGCTAGTGTTTTTATCATTTCAATTGTTTGAACAGATAACATACATTTCATTAGCGTTCAATTTGCTGATCATCTAGATCGACACAAATATGATACGACTAATGATTGTAGTTTTTGTCTTCTGAATATTTGTTGATTATAGTATTTGTATTGATTTTCTTTTTTTTGCTTCATAATAGTTTGTTTATCATCTTGGAAAATATTATGTACTATATTGCGTGGGTGTGTGTCTGCATTATATACATATTGTGTCTTATTTTGTATTGTTGATCGATGTTTGAGCGTTAAAAACTTAATAAAAATCAGGGTTGGGCGCCACACAAGGACTAATAGTAATATATTTTTCTTCTTCTTCTTCTTCTTCTTCTTTTTTCTTCTTCATCTTCTTCTTCTTCTTCTTCTTCTTCTTCTTCTTCTTCTTCTTCTTCTTCTTCTTCTTCTTCTTCTTCTTCTTCTTCTTCTTCTTCTTCTTCTTCTTCTTCTTCTTCTTCTTCTTCTTCTTCTTCTTCTTCTTCTTCTTCTTCTTCTTCTTCTTCTTCTTCTTCTTCTTCTTCTTCTTCTTCTTCTTCTTTTCTTCTTCTTCTTCTTCTTCTTCTTCTTCTTCTTCTTCTTCTTCTTTTTTCTTCTTCTTCTTCTTCTTCTTCTTCTTCTTCTTCTTCTTCTTCTTCTTCTTCTTCTTCTTCTTCTTCTTCTTCTTCTTCTTCTTCTTCTTCTTCTTCTTCTTCTTCTTCTTCTTCTTCTTCGTCTTCTTCTTCGTCTTCTTCTTGATCTTACTATTATTATTGTTATTATTTTCACTGTTAACA
>JAXRKP010001561.1:77500-107500 GCA_037039925.1 Doris montereyensis | reverse complement strand
AATAGCAAAGTGAACGATGTTTTAAAGTAGAAGAAGGAAAGGAAATAGCAAAGTGAACTATGTTTTAAAGTAGAAGAAGGAAAGGAAATAGCAAAGTGAACGATGTTTTAAAGTAGAAGAAGGAAAGGAAATAGCAAAGTGAACGATGTTTTAAAGTAGAAGAAGGAATGGAAACAATAAAGTGATGTTTTAAAGTAGAAGAAGGAAAGGAAATAGCAAAGTGAACCATGTTTTCAAGTAGAAGAAGGAAAGGAAATAGGATGTTTTAAAGGAAGAAGTCAAAGGAAATAGCAAAGTGAACGATGTTTTCATATCAAAAAGGGAAATTCAAAGTGAACGATCAATTCAAAGTGAACAATTCAATTCAATTCAATTCCATTGCATTCCATTTTTCAATTCCATTCCATTCCATTCAATTCAAATAGTAATTCATGTTCAATTCAATTCAATTCAATTCAAATGAACTGTTTTCATTTCACCCCAAAGGGAAAATTTCAAAGTGAACATAATACAATATGTACCCGCGTAAAGAACAAACTCCAACAACACTGTGCAATCGAAAAGTAGAAAAAAGGAGAGAAACTAAAGGTAAAAGAAGAAATGAAAGTGAACGATGTTAACGTGTGTAGAAGAAGGAGAGGAAATAGCTGATAAATTGTAATTCTAGAAGAAGGAGAGGAAATAGCAAAGTGAACCATGTTTTATGTGGTGAACCATGTTTTAAAGTGAAGAAGGAAAGGAAATGGATAGTCTTCATTCTGTAGACGTTCTTCCTGATTCCATTGCATCTCTATTCATTCCATTCAATTCAATGTAATTCATTTCAATTCAATTCAATTCAATTCAAATACTTTATTTCACCCCAAAGGGAAATTTGGCATAATACAATATGTACCCGCGTAAAGAACAAACTAATCGATAAAGGTAAAACGAAATGACAGTTAACGTGTGTCTATAAATATAATTCTACTTACGATGTGGTAAGGTGGCTTCATTCTGTAGACGTTCTTCCTGATTCCAGTCTCTACATGGCCGACGCCAGCACACATCGATTGGTAGGAGGAACATTGCGGTTATATATATATATATATATATATATATATATATATATATATATATATATATATATATATATATTATATATAATATATATATATATATAATATATATATATATATATATATATATATATATATATATATATATATATATATATATATATATATATATATATATCAAGCTAGACGTCTCTAACTTTGACCACTTATATCTCAGGAACCACTGTGTACCCACAACCTCCATATTTCGCATGTATATTTCAAATTCTCATAGCCTGTTTCATGTTCTACCCAAAAAACTCTTGGATCGAATCAGTATTTTGACGCGTCACGAGGGTATATTATATCGCCTGGAGGCAATGGTTAAAGAAAGTGTGTTTTTCGGCGCCCCTATTTTCAAATACTGTAATCTTTCTTTCTTCCTTTCTTTATCAGTTCCCAATCTATCTTTCGGTGTATAGGTGCAGGTGGACGAGATGATCTTTCTCCAGGATGCACTGTCCTGGCATTTTCTGTTTCCTTCCAAAAATGTTACATTTCTATTCTTTAATGCCTCTTTTATATCTTCTTCCCACTTTCTCCTAGGTCTGCCTTTTGGTCTTTTACCTTGAGCTTTAGCACAATATACTGATTTAGCTATTCTATTGTCTCTCATTGTGTTTACATGCCCAAATCATCTCAATTGATTTGTTTCTATCTTAGTTTTCATGCCATCTGCTTTGGTTTGACCTCTTATTGTTGTGTTTCTGATTTTGTCTCTTTTAGTTTTCTCTACTACTCTTGTTCGATATTTCATTTCAGCTGCCTGTACTCTACTGTATTCTCTACTGTATTCTCTACTGTGTAAGGTCCAGGTTTCACTGCCATAGAGGAGAGTAGGAAAATAAACTGTGTTCTATACTGCCATTTTGGTTTTTGTTGACAATTCTTGTTTACCTACAAATGTCTTTCCTAGATGGCTATATATTACATTTGCCTTTTGGATTCTCTGGCTGATTTGTTCTCTTGGTTTTCTCTCAGAGTTAAATCATTACTCTAGGTAATTTTAGCTGAACTTATTCTAAATTCTTCTTGTCCAATTTTAGCTTCCCTAGTTACTTACTAGCATTGTTTTGGTTTTCTTTGCATTTATTCTCATTCCTCTTTTAGTTAGTTCATTATTCATGATGCTGATATTCGACTGAAGGTCACTTTCCGTTTTTCCAAACAGAATTAAATCATCGGCAAATAAAAACATTGATACATTTACTGGTTTGAGCTTCCACATACCTACATTCATTTTCTCCATTTTTGAGGATGCCTTTGCGACTGAATCCATAAATGTGATAAACAAAGAGGACTTGGGGTATAACCCTGTCTTACCCCTATATCTACATCAAATTATTAAGATATGTTTCCAGCTACTCTCACTGCACATGTTGGTTTATTGTAAAAACTTTTAATGGCTTCAATTAAATTTTGCTCTACGTTGTGTTCTTTTAAGGAATGCCATAGTTCGTCCTTCCTCACAGTGTCAAACGCCTTTTCTAGATCTATAAAACACAGTTAATGTTTCTCTCAAGGAATTTTTCTATTATTTGTTTAATCGTAACTATGTGGTCTTGTACACTTCTTCCTGGTCTAACTCTACTCAGATGCTCTTCAATGTGATCCTCTACTCTTTTTCTTAGTAACTTTTGCAGTATCCTGGTATACAATTTTGTTGGTACGCTAAGTAGTGATATCCTCTATAGTTTAAGCATTCAATGGTTGATCCTTTTGTTATGTATTGGTACTACCGTTCCCTTATTCCAGTCGTTTGGCACCTGTTTGGACTTCCATGCTTGTTGGCATATTGCATGTAGTAGTTTGTCTGCCTCTCTCCCTTGGTTGTTAATCATAATTTCTGGATCAACTTGATCTGCTCCTTGTGGTACCTACTCCTGGGGCTTTTCCTAATTTCACTTTTCTGACAGCTGTTTGGATTTCTTCCATTGATATATCTACATCTTCAGCTGTCTCCTCTGGATTACTTGTTAATCTTACTAATTGATCTGTACTCCTTGTTTCATGTGTTCTGAAGGGATTATTTAATTGTTGAAAATACTTTCTCCACGCTTCCATGATTTGGCTGTCTTCTTTCATTATTTCTCCTTTGGCCTTCTTAATTTGTCGTATTGGGCATGCCTTGGTCTTTCTCATGCTCTTCATTGCCCCCAAGATCAGCGTTTGATTTCCTTGATAGCTTTCTTGAAGTCTTTGTCCCAACTCTTCCAATTGTTCCTGTTTTGCTTTTCTCATTTCCTCTTTGGCGATAGTTCTTTTATTCACGCAATATATCCTATCCGCTGGTCACTTTGTTTGCAATTTTTCTTCGGACATCCTCGTTTTCTTTGATCTGAGTTTTGACATTCTCATTGCACCATGCTGTTCTTTTCCTATCTCCTTTATGTTGTTGCCTACCACAGACCTCTTCAGTACAACTGAGGAGTATTTCTTTATACAATTGCCACTTTTCTTCAATTGTGCTATAATTTGGATCCATCTGCCTTTCACTGATAAATCTTTTTATCCTGATTGGTATATCTCTTTTACTATTGGCTGATTTAGTTCCTCTATTTTGAGTTTAGTAGCTTTCTTCTCTTTTCCTTTTCTTTTCTTTTCTTCAGTCAGTAATCTCATTTTGGCAATCACTAGGTGATGATCACTAAATATTTCTGCTCCTCTGTTTACTCTTGCACCCAATGCACTATAAAAAAGGAGCTGCTAACTATTATGTAGTCTACCAAGGACTTTCAACATCTGTCTTCATTTACTCTTGTATATTTGTAGATATCTTTATGAGGAAAACAGGTGTTGGCTATTTTCATGTTATTCTTTAAGCAAAACTCTATTAGTCTCTTCCATTTGGAGAAGTTGTTGTCTCCACTGCTTTACATTTTACTCCTCCTGATTGTTCTATATTGTTGCCTACTCTTGCGTTTAAATCTCCTAAAACCATTAGTTCCCGTTTGTGTTTAATGTTATTTGCAGCTATTTGTAAATCGTTTTCGAAGATATCTTTATCTTTGTTAGTGGCGTCTTCGTTTAGTTCATAAGCTATTAATAACTTAATTTCTCTTCCTTTTGATTTAATATTTACCTCTAATAGCTGTCGACTTATAAATTTCCAGGTTTCTAGTAGCTTTTCATGCCTTTTTATGCACTAGGAGACCTACTATGCAGTTCTATCTTTGATATCTACTCTGAGAATATTAAAATATGTTTTGGTCCTACATTTTTTATTCCTTGTCCTTTTTTTCTTTGTTTCTGTAATAGTTAAAATGTCTACTTTGAATTTGTCCACTTTTCAACTAATTCTCTCTTTTCCATTTATTGCCCTCACATTCCATGTTCCGAAAATCACAATCCGTATTCGTTTCCATTTTCGTTGTTAAACGGTCAAACCGGTTATATCATATTTATTTCTCTGCATCAGTTAGATTTCGGATAAGCAGGGGATTAGCCCACTGTGCCCTAGGTAGATGGTGGGGTTGCCATCTTGAGGCCCCCTTCCAGGCCTTATTACTTCCTGTCAGGGTTAACTCCTTAGCCTTTGGTCATTGAAGACCAGCCTGCAAGGCAGCAGGTTATTATTTTCTTGTCATCAGGGTTAACTCCCTTAGCCTTTGGTCAGTCAAGACCTACCTGCAAAGCAGCAGGTTTTTTTCTGTCAGGGTTAACTCCTTTAGCTTTTGATCAGCGAAGACCGACCTGCAAGGCAGCTGGAGACTCGTGGAGGGCGGGATTATCTACTCCCCGTACAGGTGCTTACCTGTGCTTAATGTAATGAGGTGGCAAATATATATGGCGCCCGGGATATTAATAGTCCGCATTGCCCCCCCCCCTTCTAACCTCCTCCATCCCCTATCCGTCACGCCACTGGGAGGAGAGAATGAAGAGGAGGAGATGGGAGGACAGGAAGAACGATAATGATGCCACTGATGACGTCGGCATCACAAAATGAATAGTTTCGAGTCCTGTGACTTGAAGAGCATTATTTCCTTTTTCACGGATTCGGTAACTTAACATTGCCAACTGGCTTAAAACAAAAACACAAAATCAGCCACACCACCAACAGCAGTACAACAAGGAACGAACAAAACTGATGACCAAATAACATGATTTTTAAACACTGTTTTTCTCTTATTGAAGAAATATTATTATTATTATATCGTGTATCTGCAATGCTTGGCTTAGCTAGATGGTTCTTTATCAGTATCTAGCTAGCTTACGTTAAAAACCTACGAAGGATATCGACAGATGATGAAAACCTTACCTGAGCGAAATACCTTTGGAGCACTGCAAAGACACGAAGAATACATTTAATCATTAGGCGTTAATAACCGAGTCACATTAATTTGTAAAGACGAACAGGGGTGCAACAGGGTGTATGTAGAAAGACATGAATAGGGATATGAAATAACAATCCTCATAGGAACAAAGACGAGACGAATACAGAGGAATATAAAAGGCTCACCGACTGTACATCGGCAGGCCATTTTTATTCATACAATTCCCAAACTCCCGCAGAACACGTAAAAGTATAATCAGCCGTTTAGGCATTTCGTACTACTAACACTGAGAAGATTTGTCTCTCCTTTAGCTGGGTACTAATTCACATTTGAGTCAAGTGAGGAAGGTAGAATGGAGTACCATTTATACAGAAAAGATCAGAGCAGACAAAACGAGCCGGCGATCTCCGTTGGCCTTTTTTTGTTCTTTCCCTCGCCATGGAACTATATATAAGATAAGATAAGACATCAAAACCATCAAGATCACAGTGAAAGATGACCTTCTCGGCCTGAGCACAACGCCAGTAAGATATGTTATTTTTCACATGAAACAACTGACGACAGAGTTAGCAATAGTATATCCTGTCAACGTATCAAACACATCACTGAACATCAAGTGCAAAAGAAAGACCCATATCGTTACAAATCCTGCCCGCTACGTGGAGTTTGTTTGGCTACACACTGCACACTACATGGAAGTTGTTTGGCTACATACTGTACACTACATGGAAGTTGTTTGGCTACATATTGTACACTACATGGAAGTTGTTTGGCTACATACTGTACACTACATGGAAGTTGTTTGGCTACATACTGTACACTACATGGAAGTTGTTTTGCTACATACTGTACACTACATGGAAGTTGTTTGGCTACATACTGTACACTACATGGAAGTTGTTTTGCTACATACTGTACACTACATGGAAGTTGTTTGGCTACATACTGTACACTACATGGAAGTTGTTTGGCTACATACTGTACTCTACATGGAAGTTGTTTGGCTACATACTGTACACTACATGGAAGTTATTTGGCTACATAGTGCACACTACATGGAAGTTGTTTGGCTACATACTGTACACTACATGGAAGTTGTTTGGCTACATATTGTACTCTACATGGAAGTTGTTTGGCTACATAGTGTACGGTACATGGAAGTTGTTTGGCTACATACTGTACTCTACATGGAAGTTGTTTGGCTACATACTGTACACTACATGGAAGTTGTTTGGCTACATAATGTACACTACATGGAAGTTGTTTGGCTACATACTGTACACTACATGGAAGTTGTTTGGCTACATACTGTACACTACATGGAAGTTGTTTGGCTACATATTGTACACTACATGGAAGTTGTTTGGCTACATACTGTACACTACATGGAAGTTGTTTGGCTACATAGTGCACGGTACATGGAAGTTGTTTGGCTACATATTGTACTCTACATGGAAGTTGTTTGGCTACATACTGTACTACATGGAAGTTGTTTGGCTACATACTGTACACTACATGGAAGTTGTTTGGCTACATACTGTACACTACATGGAAGTTGTTTGGCTACATACTGTACACTACATGGAAGTTGTTTGGCTACATACTGTACACTACATGGAAGTTGTTTGGCTACATACTGTACACTACATGGAAGTTGTTTGGCTACATATTGTACACTACATGGAAGTTATTTGGCTACATAGTGCACGGTACATGGAAGTTGTTTGGCTACATATTGTACTCTACATGGAAGTTGTTTGGCTACATACTGTACACTACATGGAAGTTGTTTGGCTACATACTGTACACTACATGGAAGTTGTTTGGCTACATACTGTACACTACATGGAAGTTGTTTGGCTACATATTGTACACTACATGGAAGTTGTTTGGCTACATACTGTACACTACGTGGAAGTTGTTTGGCTACATACTGTACACTACATGGAAGTTGTTTGGCTACATATTGTACACTACATGGAAGTTATTTGTGCACGGTACATGGAAGTTGTTTGGCTACATACTGTACACTACATGGAAGTTGTTTGGCTACATACTGTACACTACATGGAAGTTGTTTGGCTACATACTGTACACTACATGGAAGTTGTTTGGCTACATACTGTACTCTACATGGAAGTTGTTTGGCTACATACTGTACACTACATGGAAGTTGTTTGGCTACATACTGTACACTACATGGAAGTTGTTTGGCTACATACTGTACACTACATGGAAGTTGTTTGGCTACATATTATACACTACATGGAAGTTGTTTGGCTACATACTGTACACTACATGGAAGTTGTTTTGCTACATACTGTACACTACATGGAAGTTGTTTGGCTACATAGTGCACGGTACATGGAAGTTGTTTGGCTACATACTGTACTCTACATGGAAGTTGTTTGGCTACATACTGTACTACATGGAAGTTGTTTGGCTACATATTGTACACTACATGGAAGTTGTTTGGCTACATACTGTACACTACATGGAAGTTGTTTCACATATTGTACACTACATGGAAGTTGTTTGGCTACATACTGTACACTACATGGAAGTTGTTTGGCTACATACTGTACACTACATGGAAGTTGTTTGGCTACATACTGTACACTACATGGAAGTTGTTTGGCTATATACTGTACACTACATGGAAGTTGTTTGGCTACATACTGTACTCTACATGGAGGTTGTTTGGCTACATACTGTACACTACATGGAAGTTGTTTGGCTACATACTGTACACTACATGGAAGTTGTTTGGCTACATACTGTACACTACATGGAAGTTGTTTGGCTACATACTGTACACTACATGGAAGTTGTTTGGCTACATACTGTACACTACATGGAAGTTGTTTGGCTACATACTGTACACTACATGGAAGTTGTTTGGCTACATACTGTACACTACATGGAAGTTGTTTGGCTACATACTGTACACTACATGGAAGTTGTTTGGCTACATACTGTACACTACATGGAGGATGTTTGGCTACATACTCTACACTACATGGAAGTTGTATTGCCACATACTGCATGCTACATGGAGCTTGTTTGGCTACATACTGCATGCTACATGGAGCTTGTTTGGCCACATACTGCATGCTACATGGAGCTTGTTTGGCTACATACTGCATGCTACATGGGAGCTTGTTTGGCTATACTGCATGCTACATGGAGCGTGTTTGGCTACATACTGCATGCTACATGGAGCTTGTTTGGCTACATACTGCATGCTACATGGAGCTTGTTTGGCCACATATTGCATGCTACATGGAGCTTGTTTGGCCACATACTGCATGCTATGTGGGACTTGTTTGGCCACATACTGCATGCTATGTGGAACTTGTTTGGCCACATGCTGCACGCTACATGAAGATGGAGCTTATTTGGCCACATGCTGTGCAGACACCTCCCAAATACCCACAAAGCAAAGCGATGGCATTTATTTTGAAAGCACATTTTTTAAAATACCTAACAACTCTATCAGACATGTTAAATTCAACCTTCAAAAAGATCTAAAAGAGATGATTTCTAACAACTCTATCAGACATGATCAATTCAACCATCAAAAAGATCTAAGAGAGGTTTTCAAACAACTCTATCAGACGTGCTAAATTCAACCTTAAAAAAGAGATGAGCTTAAAATTATGTATACGATCAACAGAAGATGTTAACAATCTCTAAGACACCACACACGATCAAAATATATTAACAATCTCTAAGACACCACACACGATCAAAATATATTAACAATCTCTAAGACACCACACACGATCAAAATATATTAACAATCTCTAAGACACCACACACGATCAAAAGATGTTAACAATCTCTAAGACACCACACACGATCAAGAGATGTTAACAATCTCTAAGACACCACACACGATCAAGAGATGTTAACAATCTCTAAGACACCACACACGATCAAAAGATATTAACAATCTCTAAGACACCACACACGATCAAAAGATATTAACAATCTCTAAGACACCACACACGATCAAGAGATGTTAACAATCTAAGACACCACACACGATCAAGAGATGTTAACAATCTCTAAGACACCACACACGATCAAGAGATGTTAACAATCTCTAAGACACCACACACGATCAAGAGATGTTAACAATCTCTAAGACACCACACACGATCAAGAGATGTTAACAATCTCTAAGACACCACACACGATCAAGAGATGTTAACAATCTCTAAGACACCACACACGATCAAGAGATGTTAACAATCTCTAAGACACCACACTACGATCAAGAGATGTTAACAATCTCTAAGACACCACACACGATCAAGAGATGTTAACAATCTCTAAGACACCACACGATCTAAAGGTGTGGCAAGTCATATGACAAAGATAAAGAGAACGCTGCCAAGGATCATGAGGCAATGTCATAGATTTAAGTCAATGAAGTGAAAGCATGAATGAAGTGAGAAAGCCAAGATAAAGATTTGAACAATGTCATAGATTTAATGCCAATGTCAGGATTTAATGAAGTGACAAAGATGTCATAGATTTAATGAATGTAGATTTAATGATAGATTTTAATGAAGTAGAGAAAGCCATGTCATAGACTTAATGAAGTGAAAGCAATGTCATAGATTTAATGAAATGAGAAAGCAATGTCATAGATTTAATGAAGCCAATGTCATAGATTTATAGATTTAATGAAGTGAGAAAGCCATGTCATAGATTGATGTCATGAAGTGATTTAATGAGAGTGACAAAGCCATGTCATAGATTTAAGAAAGCCATGATTTAATGATAGATTTAATGACTAGATTTAATGAGTAAAGCCATGTCATGATTTAATGAAGTGAAAGCCATGTCATAGAGATGAAGTGAGAAAGCCAATGTTTAATAGGTAACATAGATTTTAATGAAATGAGAAAGCAATGTCATAAGATTTAATTTAATGAAGCCATGTCATAGATTTAATGAGAAAGCAATGTCATAGATTTAATGAAGTGATTTAATAAGCCATGTCATAGATTTAGATTTAATGAAGTGAAAAGCAATGTCATAGATTTAATGAAAGATTTAATGCCATGTCATAGATTTAATGTCATAATGTCATTTTAATGAAGTGATTTAATGAAACCATGCCATGTCATCATGAGAAAGCAATGTCATAGATTTAATGAAGTCATAGATTTAAAGATGAAGTGATGTCATAGATTTAATGAAGTGAGAAAGCCATGTCATAGATTTAATGAAGTGATAGATTTAAAGAACCATGTCATAGATTTAATGAAGTGAGAAAGCAATGTCATAGATTTAATGAAGTGAGAAAGCAATGTCATAGATTTAATGAAATGAGAAAGCAATGTCATAATTTTAATGAAGTGAGAAAGCAATGTCATAATTTTAATGAAGTGAGAAAGCAATGTCACAGTTTTGATGAAATGCTTGAGCACTGACACAGCAAGTATTTTTCATTGGGCAACGGTGTTCCGTACCCCTAAAAATGGCTAGTAAATGAATGTTAAATATCGCACTTTCTAAGATTTCTGTTACTTGTGGCCATAAGTTCACTTTCGTCGTCTCATGAGCCGACAGGCAGATTGGTGCCGACGTGTTAAAGCGACAAGGTTGAGCCTGAGCCCCAGGTGATCTGGTTGTATGTCACACAATTTATCTGCAGAACATCTGACACCTAGGTCCTCCTTGGCGTCTATCATGCAATTCTGCAAACGCTTCAGATCCGTGTATTCTCTATCTGCCCGGACTGCCTTCTGAACCTGAAAAATGTACGCGTTTCAAAGTTTATAAACTGGGTGTGGGGGGATGTTTTAAAAAATAATAACGAAAACAATATATGTTATTATTATTATTATTATTATTATTATTATTATTATTATTATTAATACTTATTATTATTATTATTATTATTATTATTATTTTTATTATTAATGTTAGTATTCTTCTTGTTCTTATTATTACTTTATTGTTATTATCTTTATTGTTCTTGTTCTTCCTCTTGTTTCTTGTTCTTGCTCTTATTCTTATTATTGTTCTTTTTCTTATTATTATTATTACTTGTTCTTATTCTTGTTATTATTATTATTTCTTATTATTATTATTCTTCTTCTTATTCTTCTTCTTATTATTATTATTATTATTATTATTATTATTATTATTATTATTATTATTATTATTATTATTATTATTATTATTATTATTATTATTATTATTATTATTCTTTCTTCTTTTCTTATCAGCTTCTTCTTAATTCCGGTCTATGGGTTTTAGATGCCCGAAATGATCTTTTCTCCAGGCTCTTCTTCTTCCTCTTCTTCTTCTTCTTCTTCTTCTTCTTCTTCTTCTTCTTCTTCTTCTTCTTCTTCATCTTCTTTCTCTGAGGTCTTCTTCTTCTTCTTTTCTTCTTCTTCTTCTTCTTCTTACTGATTTAGCTATTCTATTGTCATTCATTCTTCTTCTTCTTCTTCTTCCATCTTCTTCTTTCATCTTCTTCTTCTTTTTATTCTTCTTCCTCTTCTTCTTCCATTGTTGTTCTTCTTCTTCTTCTTCTTCTTCTTCTTCTTCTTCTTCTTCTTCTTCTTCTTCTTCTTCTTCTTCTTCTTCTTCTTCCTCTTTTTCTTCTCCTCCTCCTCTACCTCCTCCTCCGTCATCGTCGTCGTCGTCGTCTTCTTTTTCTTCTTCTTGTTCTTCAAATCTTCTTCGTCTTCTTCTTCGTCTTCTTCTTCTTTTTCTTCTTCTTCTTCTTCTTCTCCTTCTTCTTCTTCTTCTTCTTCTTCTTCTTCTTCTTCTTCTTCTTCTTCTTCTTCTTCTTCTTATTATTATTATTATTCTTCTTCTTCTTCTTATTCTTCTTCTTCTTCTTCTTCTTCTTCTTCTTCTTCTTCTTCTTATTATTATTATTATTATTATTCTTCTTATTTTTCTTATTCTTCTTAGTAGTTGTAGTAGTAGTAGTAGTAGTAGTAGTAGTAGTAGTAGTAGTAGTAGTAGTAGTAGTAGTAGTTAGCATTATCAATAGTAGTAGTAGTAGTAGTAGTAGTAGTAGTATTAGTAGTAGTATAAATATTAATAGTAGTAGTAGTATTATTATTAATAGTAATAGTAATTTAGTAGTAGTAGTAGTAGTGAGTATAGTAGTAGTAGTAGTAGTAGTAGTAGTAGTAGTAGTATTAGTAGTAGTAGTAGTAGTATTAGTAGTAGTAGTATCCTTATTATTATTATTAGCATTATAATATCATCATCATCATCATCATCATCACCATCATCATTATTATTATCCTTATTATTATTATTATTATTATTATTATTATTATTATTATTATTATTGTTATTATATTTACTATTATTATTATTATTATTATTATTATTATTATTGTTGTTATTATTATTATTATTATTATTATTATTATTATTATTATTATTATTATTATTATATTAGCAATAGCAGTAGTAGTAGTAGTAGTAGTAGTAGTAGTAGTAGTAGTAGTAGTAGTAGTAGTAGTAGTAGTAGTAGTAGTATAGTAGTAGTAGTAGTAGTAGTAGTAGTAGTTGTAGTAGAAGTAGTAGTAGTAGTAGTAGTAGTAGTAGTAGTAGTAGTAGTAATAGTAGTGGTAGTAGTAGTAGTAGTAGTAGTAGTAGTAGTAGTAGTAGTAGTAGTAGTAGTAGTTGTAGTGGTAGTAGTAGTAGTGGTATTAGTAGTAGTAGTAGTAACAGTAGTTGTAGTAGTAGTAATAGTGGTAGTAGTAGTAGTAGTAGTAGTAGTAGTAGTAGTAGTAGTAGTAGTAGTAGTAGTAGTAGTAGTAGTAGTAGTAGTAGTAATAGTAGTAGTAATAGTAGTAGTAGTAGTACTAGTAGTAGTATTAGTACCATTGTTATTATTATGATAATTACTATTATTAATTTTATTATTATTATTATCATTAATAATAATAATAAGAAGAAGAAGAAGAAGAAGAAGAAGAATAAGAAGAAGAAGAAGAAGAAGAAGAAGAAGAAGAAGAAGAATAATAATAACAATAATAATAATAATATTAATAATATTAATAATCAAGGTAATGATGATTATTGTGAGGATGACGATCATATTGATGATGATGACGACGATAATGATGACGATGAAGGTGGATCATCGACTTGCCTTGAACTTGGCCAGAAGTTTCAGAACATCGAGATAGCGTCTAGTGGGTCGAAAGGACGTGGTAGCAGCCGAGATTGCCTCTTGGGAAGACCACTCTGAGAAATGGTCGCTGGACCCAAAGTCTGTCATGCTTGGAGACAGTTGAGAATCTTTAACTGTGTTATGTTGGTTTCAGTCATGTTGGGTGGCACAACGTCCACATAACGTTTAACGCTTAAGTCTCTTTATCGTAAGTTGTCCACATTTGATTTGATCTGATTTACCCACATCCACAACCACGGTGATCTCGGGGTTTTTGGTAGGATTTCTTCGGGGTTTTTTTCTCTTTTTTTCTTCTTCCCCGACTGCCCTGTAATTACAGCCAAAGGATCTTTAACGTGAACAGAGTATTATGATCTGCACATGAGACCCCCTTTTTGTTTTTATCGTCCGTCTCCGATTGGGACCAGGGCAGTAGGTATTTGCTTGAAGAAAAAAAAACCGCGAGAAAATGTTTCAACCGTGGATCATTAAAATTTGCTTTTTAGAACCCACTACTTGTTGGTCGAGAGGCCGACACCTTGCCTCTGGACTACCGAGTCCCTCTCGTTGTCCAACATCGTCGTATTCTATGGTGACGAGAAAGCAAAAGGTAAAGTAAGGTTAGTCTCATCATACTCAGACTTGAGCATAGTAAGAGTCCTGATTTTTCCTTCTTCTTCGAGGCCCACGGCGTAATGTGGTAGTTTGCCAATGCTTTCCACACCGCCTTTACTTTCGCCGACTCTGAACACATCTAGCTACCCATTCCGCTGCTGTGTCGACAGAAAAGCCAGAAGAAAAGAAAACTTTGCCGGGGACTGGGAATCGAACGCGGGCTTCCTAGATTGTAGTCGCACGCTCTACCGACTGAAATAGCGCTGCCTCTGACAGAAAAGTATACACACAACAGCTGTATTTGACTACAATAGTTGCATTTCCAGCCATGCAACGGCGTGACGAGAAAGAGCGAATGTTCAAACGAATGTACAATGTATGATTGATTGGCAGTGATAGTAAACATTACGTCGGCTCCTGATTATACTACTATTGTAAACGTAACTCACCATAAACTCGTTTGGAGAAAGAGAAGCTTTACAGGTAGATGTATCAGATTGGGAGAATTTTGAAGTAAAAACAAAACTCAGGTGACATTTTCGACAAAAGTTGACCGAATTTGACTACATTTAGATCAACTTCTTTTTTTTTTCTTTTTTTTTTGTGTGTGTGAGACATTGCATTGCTGACTGTGAATCCGATAATGATTTTGACTCTGACATTCTTCAATAAATAATGACCATATTATGTAGCGATGACAACCTATTTTAATTCAAAGCCAATGTAATCCTAGGAAGCGTTCATTTGCCTGACAGCATGCAAGTCTGCCTTACGTTCTAGTACCTTGATTGGTCAAACAGCAGCTGGTGTTCTAAGTCAAATCGTAGCTGGTTCACCTGCAGCCGGTGACCCAAATCAAATCGTAGCTGGTTCACCTACAGCCGGTGACCCAAGTCAAACCGTAGCTGGTTCACCTACAGCCGGTGACCCAAGTCAAACCGTAGCTGGTTCACCTACAGCCGGTGACCTAAGTCAAATCGTAGCTGGTTGTTCACCTACAGCCGGTGACCCAAGTCAAACCGTAGCTAGTTCACCTACAGCCGGTGACCCAAGTCAAACCATAGCTGGTTCACCTACAGCCGGTGACCTAAGTCAAATCGTAGCTGGTTCACCTGCAGCCGGTGTCCCAAGTCAAACCGTAGCTGGTTCACCTACAGCCGGTGACCCAAGTCAAACCGTAGCTGGTTCACCTAGTCAGATCGTTAAACTGAAAGCCCGTATTGCACAGTAATGTATGCGTGAACGCTGCCCCGGAGAATAAATAAATAAATAATAATAATGATGATGATGATGATGATGATGATGATGATGATGATGATGATTATGATGATGATGATGATAGTAATAATGATAATAATAATAGCAATAATAATAATAATAATAATAATAATAATAATAATAATAATAATAATAATAATAATAATAATAATAATAATAATAATAATAATAATAATAATAATAATAATAGAAAGAATAATAATAATAATAATAATAATAATAATAATAATAAAATAATAATAATAATAATAATAATAGTAATAATAATAATAATAATAATAATAATAATAATAATAATAATAATAATAATAATAATAATAATAATAATAATAATAATAATAATAATAATAATAATAATAAAAACCAATAATTATAATATAAACATTACTATCTGGGTATTTTCTTGAATACCGGTACCTGAAGTGAAAATTGTCCCGTTTGTTCCTATCAATTTAAGTTACGTATATGTGTAATTCGCATGGTGCACTGAGTTGAAATATGTCCTTGTGGTTTTCCTGACGCCTCCAGTTGCCATGGAAACGGCGACCATCTTTGATTTTGCCCCCAAATTTCACCACTTCAATATCGATAGGCTTTTTCGGTTCTCAACAAATTTGTCTCAAACTTTGCACACAGCTTATTTGATATAATATTTAAATTAATCACATCAGATTATTGTTTCATAAGTAAGTTTTGATTTTATGAATTTCCGAAAATAGCATATGAGAACAACCAAAAATATAAAAAAAATTTGTACAAAAAATTCAAATTTTCCAAAAATATAATACATATAAAAAAAACATCTGATCATTTCTGTGTTCTCGCCCGATCATCATCCACACCAAATTGCATGAAGATGCGTTGAGAAATTTAAAAAAAAGTAGATAGGAAACAATTAACAAAAAAAGGACTTTTTGAGAAAATCGTATTTTTCTCTTTATTTCTGTTATTTGGATACATTTTTCTCCCATAAACCTAGGAAAAGATTAGGATAATATTTTGAAACATCATAAAACCTCGAGAGGCTCTCAACTATTTCTTATTGACACTGTTTCAAGTGCACCAGCACCGTTTTACTCATTTTGAGATGGTGCCTTTTGATGAATAGGTGCGTGGAATATGTTCCGTACCTTCCGCCCGATCTAAGGCAATATTCATAATAGATCCTCCAATCTTGGATAGTGTTTATTGTGGCGATCAAAATGAGTACCAACTTGCCATAATATAGATAATATTTCTGGCTATTATCGTATAATATCTGTGTTGAAAGATAGGCCTGTAATGGTTCTAAAACAAATCGTATAAATTCAAAAAATCGATACTGAGCTTCTTTTATGATATCATTATGACGGGAATGAACTGCTCTATGCACTAGTATAATAGACTAGATTTGTCCCATTTACGGCAAAGATGGCATTCCCAGAACCTGCCCCCCCCCCACCCCCCCTTAATAAGGTTGGTAGATTTATGGCATTTCTATTTTTGTTTTTAGTGACTAACTCTAACCCCAAGGTGGCGTCAGTTATGAGATCCCGACTTGGAATCCTAGCAAAGCCAGGTCCAACGTTATGTTCCTTGGGTAAAACACTTCACACGCATTTTCCCACTCTACCCAGGTGCAAATGGGTACAGACACTAACTAACCTGGGAGTAAACACCTGCATCAGACTAGCGTCCTGGCCAGGATGTGATTATTATCACCTGTTCTACTTCACGGTACAGAAACCGGGATAAGCCCAGGCTCAATGAACCGTAACTACATTGAAAGAACTTTACTTTACTAACCCTAGGCCTAACCCTAACCCTAAATATATCCTTAACCCCTAACCCTAACCCTAACCCTAACTCTAAACTTAACCTTAAATATATCCCTAACCCTAACCCTAACCCTAAATATATCTCTAACCCTAACCCTAACCCTAATTATATCCCTAACCCTAACCCTAACCCTAAACCTAACCCTAACCCTAACCCTAGCCCTAACCCTAAATATATCCCTAACCCTAACCCCAACCCTAAAGACCTAACCCTAACTATAAACCCCTTTTTCTCCAGGTTTCACATGTTTGTCTGGTAAGGTGCAATGTTGCCGAAAAAGCTAGGTAAATACTAGATCTAGATCTGTATTATATTATTCAGATCTAAATCCAGATGTAGACTTGAGGTTAGAGTTAAATGTTCAACTACTAAGCGATCACTATTTTGAACTGTACCTTCATGACTCACCTGTATTTCTGAAAACAAACACTTGTAAACGGTTCGTACCCTGTATCAAAATAGAGACTGATAATTTTCTATGTCTCCGAACTAATGTTATATTTTATATCTCGATTCTTGCTGTCAAACAAAAGTTTCAACGCAAATAGAAACCAGAATAACAATGCGTGATGTCCAGTCGATAGAAATAGAGATTATCGAGATTCTAGACCTAAGATCTAGATCTAGATTAGATCTAAATCTTTATTCTATAATCCATTTTGAAGCTTCGTACTTTCAGGTTTTGAAAGCCTCCCTAAACGCCTCTGAGTGTGAAAGTCTATCACTTCAATGTTTAAACGGCATATCAAGAAGCAATAATAGATCTAGAATCTGAATAGATATAAATGTCTTTGATCTTCAACTTCCAGGCAAAACATAGGAAATGCAACCTCTATAATAAAGGATTAAACGTAAATGCCGTGAAAGAAAAACTGGAGTCGAGAAGAGAGGAAAACGTAGGATAGACATACTTCCGTTCAAGAGTATCAGAGGATACCCATTATTATTATGATATTTTATTGGGGCTTATTCTTATGCAAAAGAAAGCGACCATTCTATTGTTTTCTGATGTATCAACTAAAGAAACAAACCAAGCATTGAAATTTAGATGAGGGTAACTATTGTAGCTTTGAATGAGTTGAAACAGAGGTTCTTAAACTGGAGGACGTGGGGGGTTCACAAAGGGGGGCGTGAAGGCTGGTGTCCTACTGTCTGTGAGACAGTGGTATGATGTCATATGATGTGTTAGACAATTGGATGATGTCATGTGGAGTGTGAAACAGTTGGATGATGTCCTATGGTGTGTGAAACAGTTGGATGATGTCATATGATGTGATAGACAATTGGATGATGTCATATGGAGTGTGAGACAATTGAATGATGTCATATGTTCTGTGTGACAATTGGATGATGTCATTTGGTGTGGTTAGAAAATTGGGTGATGTCATATGGTGTGTGAGACAATTGGATGATGTCATATGGTGTGTGAGACAATTGGATGATGTCCTGAGATCTGTGAGACAATTGGATGATGTCCTATGGTGTATGAGATACCTGATGATGTCGTATGATGTGTGAGACAATTGATGGTGTCCTATGATCTGTGAGACAATGGGTGGTGTCCTACTGTCTGTGAGACAATTGAATGATGATGTCATATGATGTCATATGGTGTGAGACAATTGGATGATGTCCTATGGTGTATGAGACAATTGATGGTGTCCTATGATGTGTGAGACAATTGGATGATGTCCTATGGTGAGGAGACAATTGGATGATGTCCTATGTGGTGTGTGAGACAATTGGATGATGTCCTATGGTGTGTGAGACAATTGGGATGATGTCATATGGTGTGTAAGACAATTGATGATGTCATTTGGTGTGTTAGAAAATTAAGATGTCATATGGTGTAAGACAATTGAGGATGTCATATGGTGTGAGACAATTGATGATGTCATATGGTGAGTGAGACAATTGGATGATGTCCTATGGTGAGTGAGACAATTGGATGATGTCCTATGGTGTGAGACAATTGATGATGTCGTATGATGTGTGAGACAATTGATGGTGTCCTATGATCTGTGAGACAATTGGATGATGTCATATGGTGCAGACAATTGGATGATGTCCTATAAAAATGAGACAATTGATGATGTCGTATGATGTGTGAGACAATTGGATGGTGTCCTATGATCTGTGAGACAATTGATGGTGTCTTAAGATCTGTGAGACAACGGGGTGGTGTCCTACTGTCTGTGAGACAATGGAATGATGTTATAGGTGTGTTAGACAATTGGATGATGCCATATGGTGAGACACCTGGATGATGTCCTATGGTGTATGAGACAATTGGATGGTGTCCTATGATTCGAGACAACGGGGTGGTGTCCTACTGTCTGTGAGACAATGGAATGATGTTATAGGCGGGTGACAATTGGATGATGTCTTATGGTGTGTGAGACAATTGAATGATGTCATAGGATGTGAGACAATACGACGATGCCATATGGATGTGACAATGAGATGTTATATGAGCTGTGAGACAGTAGGATGGTACCTTATGAACTATCAAACAATGGAATGATGTTCTCTGGACTGTGAGAATGGCCAGGATAATATTCTACGTTCGTGAATCATCGAGATGATGTCCTGGTATGCAAGACAATGGGATGGTGTCCTATGGTATGCGAGACAATGGGATGACAGTCCATGGCAGTGGGCAAGACAATGGGATGGTGTCCCTATGGTATGCGAGGACAATGGGATGATGTCCTATGGTATGCAAGCATAATGGGATGATGTCCTATGGTATGCAAGACAATGGGATGGTGTCCCGGCGGTATGCAAGACAATGGGATGATGTCCTATGGCGGCTATGCAAGACAATGGGATGATGTCCTATGGTATGCAAGACAATGGGATGATGTCCTATGCGAGACAATGATGGTGTCGTATAGTATGTATAATAATGGGATGGTGCCGTAGGACTGTGAGGTAATGTGTTCTATGTTGTGTAATAAAAAGTGGGACGATGTGCTATGGTCTGTGAGACAATAGGGTGATGTCCTAGAAAGAGGAACCTCTTCTCAAGCCTTCTGGAAGCGGGACATCTTTCCAAAGCCTGAAGTGGGACATCTTTCCAAAGCCTTCTGAAAAGTGGGACATCTTTCCAAAGCCTTCTGAAGAGTGGGATATTTTCTCAAAGCCTTCTGAAAAGTGGAACATGTACCTCGAAGCCTTCTGAAAATTGGGAGGCCAAGCGTCCATTTGACTCTGATGAGCAGTCCGCTATTCAAGCGTCCTTGCATAATTGATAATTCATTTTCTTCCACCAAGCATTCTTTGGTTGCAAGCTGGCCGATTGAAAAAAAAACCCAACCCAATTAGTCTCATTTTGAAAGCTGCACCTCAGACTGACATTAAAGTAAATACATTCGTATTTTATTGAAGAGTTGTACGCACACATTTGCAGACACACATATTATATATAATTTATTGTCTACAAAATCACTGAAATTGAATTTCTAACTAAAAACATTTGTTCACTCTTTTTATTTTGTTTACCAATAAGTTATGGTTTAATCCTGGCCTGTATGCCACAGCATAAGCGAAATCTGTTTAAGACCGCGAGAGGTCCTTCAGTACATTGGAAGGTTAAATATCCGCGCTTTATCAATATATTATCAAAAGAAAACCTCTTTGGAGCTGAAACATCAAATTCGTATTCTATGAACTGAAATCGTTCCCGCATTTTCTCCTCTCGGTAGTTCTTCCAATGAACTGTGGACGCTCGCCTTTGAAGAACCAACCGTAAAGATCAATACTTTTTTTCCTTTCTTTGCCTTTCACTTCTCCCGGCTGATCGCTTTGCCATTGTTGGATTCCCTCATTTTGTCGTGTCTCGGTTTTCACTGCTTTCAATTGGAGTTGTTTTCCGACACATGCTCGTCTACCCCCTGCCTTCTTTTCTTTTCTTTTCTTTTCATTTCTTTTTCTTTTCATTTCTTTTCTTTTCATTTCATTTAATTTATCAGCTTAACGTGACCGACTGTAGCCTTATAATTAATGGGATTTTCGAAATATCCTCCTCCTTTCACCACACCCCACCCCACACACATACCGTTCACACTTTTTCTGCCTCCCCTCCCCCTCCCCTCCTACCCCTTTGACGAGCCTGGCGCTAAAATCTCGTCCAACATTCTTTCTTGTGTTTTCCTTTTCGCTATTCAGGTAGGAGGTTTTTTTTTTGTGTGACACTCCAATCAAGTTGTTGTTTGTTTTTTTTTAAAGAAGAATATTCCATGATGTTCAAACATTTTATATTATGAATAAAATCATGTTACACCTTGGGTGATACCAAATACATGTGCGATTACAAGATCATGTTACACCTTGGGTGATACCAAATACATGTGCGATTAGAAGATCATGTTACACCTTGGGTGATACAAAATACATGTGCGATTACAAGATCATGTTACACCTTGGGTGATACAAATACATGTGCGATTACAAGATCATATTTTACCTTGGGTGATACCAAATACATGTACGATTACAAGATCATGTTACACCTTGAGTGATACCAAATACATGTACGATTACAAGATCATGTTACACCTTGGTAATACCAAATACAAGTACGATTACAAAATCATGTTACACCTTGAGTGATACAAATACATGTACGATTGCATGTTAGGGTGATCCAAATACATGTGCGATTACAAGATCATGTTACATAGGTGATACCAAATACATGTGCGATTACAAGATCAAGTCAAAATTCGATATCGAGGATACGCGCGTGGCAAAAGTGGGTGGGGAGGGATAGTGATAGGAGTAGCTTATCATCGAATAGAGTGATGGGTTAATATTGATAATGTATTATGAAAAACACCTGAACGATACAACCAAGAATAAAACGAACCACCCGTATGAGAAGAAGATGGCGGTGGATACGGTTACGTGATGAAGGAGAACAGAGGGCATTACAAGAATAGCCTTGAATTGGACAAGAGAAAGCAAAAACAAAGCTAATTCGAACAAAAACCACCTGCCTGAACGGTAATGATAATAAAAATATTAATAAAAACAATAATATTAATAATGATAATGATGAATAGTACTAATGATAATAATACTAGTAATGCATTTGTTGAGCGCCTTTCATCCACTGAAATAATCGATGGAGCTTTACAGTAAGTATTAAACACAATAATAATTATATAGACAACAACAAATGCACAAAGAGAACAAAAAACGAGAACAAAAGGAAAGATGATTAATAATTATGTTACATCTAGTTACAATTTTATAAACACTAAAATTTAAATAAAACAGCTCTTAAACTAAGAGGAACAAAAAAATATTCTCATAAGAAGTTTCGGTTTTAAGATTGTTAAAAAAAGTGAAATGAATGACCGCTTCTTGTTTTGAAAAAAATCTTATTCCATTAAAAGGGACAGCACGACTGAATGACGTTTTCAATAAAAGATGTTTTTTTAGTTGGCATGATGATCAAGAGCAAATTGGATTGGTTAAAAACTAAACAGCTCTTGTGAATAGGATGGATTAAAGCCGTTTAATCATTTGTAACAATAACAAATGATTTTAAACTATATCCTGTAACTATCTGGGAGCCAGTGTTGTTCTTTTCTTTTAATACTGATGTAATTGGTTCAATTTGTTTGGTTAAGCTAATGAGTCTAACAGCTTTATTGGGAAGCTTGTTTCAATCTCTGAATCAAGTATTTTGGTACAGATGGTTAGAGAGCATTGCAATAATCCTTATGACTTAGAATGAGTGCTTGTGGACAACAAGCAGTTTGTTGAAGAAGAGAGAGAGAGAGAGAGAGAGAGAGAGAGAGAAGAGTGAAGAGAGAGAGAGAGAGAGAGAGAGAAGAGAGAAGAGAGAGAGAGAGAGAGAAGAGAGAATTATTTTCCCCATTTCATTTATAGATGCGTAAAATATGTTACATAATATATCGCATTGTTGTGGCTTCTGTAGTAATAAAATATTATATTAAACCATAACATACACTCAAGTTTGTGTGGGGTTTTTTAACGCAGAAACACCAACAAACCCATAGACAAACAAAACCAAAAATCCCCGCAAAACTTAACCCAAATTGCAAAACAAACAAAAAATAAACACACAAAAACATAACCAAACACAAAACAACAACAGCAACAACAAGAAAAAGAACGAAAACAATGAAGAAACTTGATAGCTGAAATAAATACCGCGTAGTCTGGTCTGGCCAATCTTCCCTGTTCGCCACGCTTCAAATAAATAACCCCAAATTTGCTTGCTGAATTGTATACCACCGGTACCGTACCGTCCACATTGTAGATTACTGTCACCTCGGCCTCTTTTAAGCGAAGGCCGTCAACTCTTCAGACCTAAATCTCGTCAGCTCGTGTGAATTACGGCCCCAAATTAGGCCGTAATCGTCGTAGATTGTCCCCACACGGGACGTTTAAAGCACTGCTAATCCATTGCCACAAGGCTGTGCTTTTCGCCACCAATTTGTGGCCCTTGTGAGAGTGGTGGACAAGCTTTTGGACCGTCTGTCGCAACCGACGTCTATCAGCACGGCATGGCCAGCATGATAGATACAAGCTGTACATGTCTGGTCCGTATTTCGTATCTTAGAGTTTTGTGACTCGTGTAAAAGCTCTATCGCTGCCACTATCACTCAGTGTTATCAAGTATCACGTCGAGTTGTTATAGCAAGAGCCATGCTACTACTACTACTACTATCACTCAGTGGTATCAAGTATCACGTCGAGTTCTTATAGCAGAGCCGTGCTACTACTACTACTACTACTACTTACTGACAACTCCACTAATAAAGACAGAGCAAACACGTGACGTTTCGGGTATAACCCTTCGTCAGACAACAAACGAGAAATATTTAGAATCTAGATCTAAGTAATACCTCCGGCATCACACAATGTGATGTCAGAATAAAAACATAAAGGAGAAAGAAAGAAAGAAAGACAGTGATGTTAAGAACGTAGCAGTGGGAGGGGGTGGAAAAAAGAGCGAAAGTGGAAGGTTCAGATCTAGAATGAAATAAAAATATGAAATAAGTAAGTAATAAAAGGTGAGAAGGAGATAGAGAGAGAAATATAGATATATATATATATATATAGAGAGAGATATATAGAGAGATATATAGAGAGAGAGAGAGAGAGAGAGAGAGAGAGAGAGAGAGAGAGAGAGAGAGAGAGAGAGAGAGAGAGAGAGAGAGAGAGAGAGAGAGAGAGTGAGAAAGAAGAGATAAAAAGGAAAACAGGGGAGAAAGAAAGGGAGAGAGAGAGAGACGTGTGAGTATGGGAAACAAGAACGAAAAAATAGGATAAATGTAAGACTAGATCTATATCTCACTGGGTCTAGAAAGAAGAAATGATAGGATAAATGTAAGATTAGATCTATATCTCACTGGGTCTAGAATGAAGAAATGATAGATAATGAATGAAAGCAAGTATAAATCAAGACAAAAATTTACACTGAAGGTGCGAAATGTATATAAATTACAAATTTATCGATGTAATAAGGGTGGAGAGTAAACAACTTATCTGAAATTTCAAAAAATGCCAGTTAGGACTAGCTGATGCCATCCAAAATCAAAATCTCAAATTATTTTTCCTTGGTGATAACATAAGGTCTATTCCGTAATGGTAAGAAACTGATGTGCAAGATGCTTCCGGTAAATGGTGAACGTAAAAGAAATAAAAATACAAAATAAAATTTGTAAAAATGTAGATGCCTACCATTGAGTATGCTACCATAGCGGGCACACGGGGTGTGAACTGCCAGAGGACAACTTTGCCCGGGATAGGAAGGGGTGGAGGGGTGGCAGGGTTAGGGTGGGATAGTTTCATGGGGGTGGTTGGGGAGCGGATGGGGTAGGGTAGAGGATGGGGAAGGGTCAGGGATAGTAATAGCGTGTGCCCGACTATGGGAGTTACTCCAAAGAAAATTATATAAATTGGTGTAAAGACGTTCATACCGTCAGGGTTGATTGTGCCCAATCTTACTATAAGCCGGTTCTCTAAAGACTTCCTAGACTCAGCACCGCCAGTACATGACCTGAGAATGCATACTTTCAGGTCATGGGTTCCTCGATGTCCTGGTTTATTGAAATGTAAAGGCACCGGCTTGCTTTCGCAGTATTCAATATCTCTCCTGTGATGGCCAAATCTGTTGGAGAGTTGCAAGCCAGTTTCTCCGATATAGGCCATTCCACAATGACTGCAGCGAATAGCATAAATAACATTGCGAGAGGCGCAGGAGAATTGCCCATTCACTGTCCAGGTCTGTCTAGGGAACTGAATGGTTGTGGAGCCGTCTACAAAGGGGCATGTCTTGCAGTTAGTGCGTCCACATCGGACTGTGCCCGACGGCGAGGAGTCAGTAGAGAGGCGACTGTGTACAAAGATATCCTGAAGGCTAGTGTCTCTTGAAGGCAATTAAAGGAAAGGAAGGAAAACACGTCTAGTCTCGTCCACTAGCGTATAGAATAGGCAGGTTCTTGCGGACTATATTGATGACATGGTGTGTGTGTGCGGATGGTACGGAAGGATACCACTGAGTGTTTGTAGTAGTAGTAGATGTAGATGGCTCTTGCTATAAGAAATCGACGTGATACTGCTGAAATTTCTGAAAGGCTATCACTCAGTGGTATCAAGTATCACGTCTGCGTATAAAGAAAACTAAACTACTACTAGGCGCTCAGTGGTATCAAGATCACGTCAGTTCTTATAGCATGCTACTACTACTACTACTGGATCACTCCCGTGGTATCCCAAGTATCACGTCGATTTCTTATAGCCAAGGATGCTACTACTACTACTACTACTACTACTACTAGTGGTACTATCTCGAGTTCTTACTGTTACTACTACTACTACTATCCTCCAGTGGGTATCAAGTATCACGTCGAGTTCTTAAGTAGCAAAAGCCGTGCTACTACTACTACTACTACTATCACTCAGTGGTATCAAACCCATCACGTCGAGTTGTTATAGGTAGAGCTACTACTACTACTACTACTATCACTCAGTGGTATCAAGTATCACGTCGAGTTCTTATAGCAAGACTACAGTGCTACTACTACTACTACTACTACTACTACTACTACTACTACTACTACTACTACTACTACTACTATCACTCAGTGGTATCAAGTGTCACGTCGAGTTCTTATAGCGGAGCCATGCTACTACTACTACTACTATCCTGGGAGTATCTGCTATCACTGGAGTTCTTATCAAGCTACATCACGATGAAGAGTTCTTCTGTTATCAAGTATCAGTCGAGTTGTTATAGCTGAAGAAAGCTACTACTTACTACTATCCTCAGTGAATATCAAGTATCACGTCGAGTTCTTATAGCAAGAGCCAGCTAGACTACTACTACTATCACTCAGGTGGTATCAAGTATCACGTCGAGTTCTTACTAGATACCATGCTACTACTACTACTACTCACTCAGGTGTATCAATTATCACGTCGAGTTCTTATAGCAAGTAATGCTACTACTACTACTACTACTACTACTATCACTCAGTGGTATCAAGTATCACGTCCGGGAGTTCTTACTACTACCATGCTACTACTACTACTATTACTACTCAGTGGTATCAAGTATCGCGTCGCAGTTCTTATAGCAAATATGCTACTACTACTATTACTATCACTCAGTGGTATCAAGTATCTACGTCGATTTCTTATAGCAAGAGCCATGCTACTACTACTACTACTACTACTCTATCACTCAGTGGTATCAAGTATCACGTCGATTTCTTATACAAGAGCCGTGCTACTACTTACTGGTTACTACTACTATCACTCAGTGGTATCAAGTATCACGTCAGTTCTTATAGCAAGAGCCGTGCTGGAACTACTACTACTACTATCACTCAGTGGTATCAAGTATCACGTCGATTTCTTATAGCAAACGACATGCTACTACTACTACTACTACTACTACTACTCAGTGGTATCAGATCACGTCGAGTTCTTATAGCAAGAGCCATGCTACTACTACTACTACTACTATCACTCCAGTGGTATCAAGTATCACGTCGAGTTCTTATAGCTAGAGCTATGCTACTACTACTACTACTATCATCCAACTGGTATCAAGTATCACGTCGAGTTCTTATAGCAAGAGCCATGCTACTACTACTACTACTACTACTACTACTACTCACTACTACTACTACTACTACTACTAATAAGGATGTCAAGAGTGGTATCAAGTATCACGTCGAGTTCTTATAGTGAAGATTGAATGGTAATACTACTACTACTACTATCACTCAGTGGTATCAAGTATCACGTCGAGTTCTTATAGCAAGAGCTATGCTACTACTACTACTACTACTATCACTCAGTGCTATCCAAGTATCACGTCCCGAGTTCTTATAGCAACGAGCCATGTACTGCTACTACTACTACTATGACCTACTACTACTACTACTACTAGACTACTACTACTACTACTACTACTACTACTACTACTACTACTACTACTACTACTACTACTACTTACTACTACTACTACTACTACTAGTACTACTAACAACTATTATGTACTACTACTACTACTACTACTACTACTACTACTACTACTACTATTACTATCACTCAGTGGTATCAAGTATCACGTCGATTTCTTATAGGAATGTCCATAGTACTACTACTACTACTACTACTACTATATACTACACTACTATCAACTATCACGTCGATTTCTTATAGATGTGGCAATGTGACTATCTACTACTATTGCTATCCCACAGTGGTATCAAGTATCACGTCGAAATATAGACAAGAGCCGTGCTACTACTACTACTACTAGAACTATCACTCAGTGGTATCAAGTATCACGTCGAGTTCTTATAGCAAACGAGCTATGCTACTACTACTACTACTAATACCTCAGTGGTATCAAGTATCAATTCGAGTTCTTGTATTTTTAGCCATGCTACTACTACTACTACTACACCAGTGGTATCAAGTATCACGTCGAGTTCTTACTACAAGAGCCTTTATACTATCACTACTACTACTACTACTATCACTCAGTGGTATCCAAGTATCACGTCGAGTTCTTTTTGAAATTTCATGCTACTTGTACTACTACTACTACTACTACTACTACTACTACTTTCGCACTACTACTACTACTACTACTATTATCAAGTCTCTATCAAGTATCACGTCGAGTTCTTATAGATAAGAGCCGTGCTACTACTACTACTACTACTATCACTCCAGTGGTATCAAGTATCACGTCGAGTTCTTATAGCAAGAGCTATGCTACTACTACTACTACTATATCACTCAGTGATATCAAGTATCACGTCGAGTTCTGATAGCAAGAGCCATGCTACTACTACTACTACTACTACTACAGTGGTATCACTACTACTACTCGAGTACTGTTATAGCAAGAGCCATGCTACTACTACTACTACTACTCACTACTACTACTATCTACTACTACTACTATTACTACTATAGCAAGAGCTACTACTACTACTACTTACTACTACTACTACTATTACTATCACTCAGTGGTATCAAGTATCACGTCGAGTTCTTATAGCAAGAGCCATGCTACTACTACTACTACTACTATCACTACTACTACTACTACTACTACTACTACTACTACTACTACTACTACTACTATCCTCAGTGGTATCAAGTATCACGTCGAGTTCTTATAGCAAGAGCCATGCTACTACTACTACTATATCACTCAGTGGTATCAAGTATCACGTCGAGTTCTTATAGCAAGAGCCATGCTACTACTTCTACTACTATCTACTACTACTATCAAGTATCTACTCGAGTTCTTATAGCAAGAGCCATGCTACTACTACTACTACTATCACTCAGTGGTATCAAGTATCACTCGAGTTCTTATAGCTAGAGCCACTACTACTACTACTACTATCACTCAGTGATATCTATCTCGAGTTCTATAGCAAGAGCCATGCTACTACTACTACTACTATTACTATATCACTCAGTGGTATCAAGTATCACGTCGAGTTCTTATAGCAAGAGCCATGCTACTACTACTACTACTACTATTACTCACTGTATCAAGTATCATTTAGTTCTTATAGCAAGAGCCATGCTACTACTTCTACTACTATCTACTGATATCAAGTATCACGTCGAGTTCTATAGCAACCATGCTACTACTACTACTACTACTATCACTTGTGGTATCAAGTATCACGTCGAGTTCTTATAGCAAGAGCCATGCTACTGAACTATACTACTACTACTATCACTCAGTGGTATCAAGTATCACGTCGAGTTCTTATAGCAAGAGCCATGCTACAATACTACTACTACTACTACTGGTATCTACTATCACTACGAATACTATAGCAAGAGCTATCACTACTACTACTACTACTACTATCACTCACTACTATCAAGTATCACGTCGAGTTCTTATAGCAAGAGCCATGCTACTACTACTACTACTACTATCACTCAGTGGTATCAAGTATCACGTCGAGTTCTTATAGCAAGAGCCGTGCTACTGCTACTACTACTACTACTACTACTACTACTACTACTACTACTACTACTACTACTACTACTACTACTACTACTACTACTACTTAAACCTACTACTACTACTACTACTACTACTATCACTCAGTGGTATCAAGTATCAGTCGAGTTCTTATAGCAAGAGCCATGTGCTACTACTACTACTACTATCACCTACTACTACTACTACTTAGTTACTATACTACTACTTATA
>JAXRKP010001561.1:55000-72500 GCA_037039925.1 Doris montereyensis | reverse complement strand
ACAACTAGTGGGATGTTTGTTTTGGTTGTGTTCAACACAACGAGTGGGATGTTTGTTTTGGTTGTGCTGAACACAACTAGTGGGATGTTTGTTTTGGTTGTATTCAACACAATTAGTGGGATGTTTGTTTTGGTTGTGTTCAACACAACTAGTGGGATGTTTGTTTTGGTTGTATTCAACACAACTAGTGGGATGTTTGTTTTGGTTGTGTTCAACACAACTAGTGCAAGGTTTATGTACTTAGCGTTCAACACAACTTGTGGGATGTTTATTTTGATTGTATTCAACACAACTAGTGGGATGTTTGTTTTGGTTATGTTCAAACTAGTGGGATGTTTGTTTTGGTTATGTTCAACACAACTAGTGGGATGTTTGTTTTGATTATGTTCAACACAACTAGTGGGATGTTTATTTTGATTGTATTCAACGCAACTAGTGGGATGTTTGTTTTGATTGTGTTCAACACAACTAGTGGGATGTTTGTTTTGATTATGTTCAACACAACTAGTGGGATGTATGTTTTGATTGTGTTCAACACAACTAGTGGGATGTTTGTTTTGATTATGTTCAACACAACTAGTGGGATGTTTGTTTTGATTGTGTTCAACACAACTAGTGGGATGTTTGTTTTGGTTGTGTTCAACACAACTAGTGGGATGTTTGATTTTGTTGTATTCAACACAACTAGTGGGGTGTTTGTTTTGGTTGTGTTCAACACAACTAGTGGGATGTTTGTTTTGGTTGTGTTTAACACAACTAGTGGGATGTTTGTTTTCGTTGTGTTCAACACAACTAGTGGGATGTTTGTTTTGGTTGTGTTCAACACAACTAGTGGGATGTTTGTTTTCGTTGTATTCAACACAACTAGTGGGGTGTTTGTTTTCGTTGCATTCAACACAACTAGTGGGGTGTCTGTTTTCGTTGTATTCAACACAACTAGTGGGGTGTTTGTTTTCGTTGTATTCAACACAACTAGTGGGGTGTTTGTTTTCATTTGGCGTTCAATACTGGCAATGTTTTTGAATGGTGCTCAATAAAATCAAAGGTTTTACCTGGTGCTTACTACGATATTGAAAGTTATAACCGGACGCGTTTAGAATTGTCAAGGTGTTCATTTAATGCTTGAAATCGTCAATGTTTTTACATGATGTTCGAAACAGCCAAGAATTTTTTTAGTCGTCAATACATTTAAAGGA
Source organism: Doris montereyensis (assembly GCA_037039925.1). Classification (NCBI taxonomy): domain Eukaryota; kingdom Metazoa; phylum Mollusca; class Gastropoda; order Nudibranchia; family Dorididae; genus Doris; species Doris montereyensis. The sequence goes on along the minus strand of JAXRKP010001561.1, from coordinate 71,304 downwards.
TTTTTACTGGATGTAAAATATAACCAGAGGATTCCGTTGTGTGTTCAATGTAGCCGAGGAGGGGTGAGCTGGAAGTTTGTCTATCTGCATTTACGTGCGTGTCTGTGTGTTTAGTTTATGCGTCAGCCTTATAGCAATGAGTTTACACTGATAATCATTCATATGTTGGTTTTTATTTGGTATTTCTTGACGACGACCAGTTCGTATAGGTATTCCCTAAGATTGTCTATCTCTACTTCTGAAACTTCAATTAGTTGCAACCATTGTTGTAATCCCCACTCTGTATCGAGGACAACGTTCTGGCTAATAATTATACCTTTAGCATCCGAACATTAACAAGTTCTCTCACAATAATATGTGACACCCTAAAAATAGGGTCGGGGGGGGGGGGTAGCATTCTAATTCTACACCTTTTGTCCCAGATCGTTTTTGGGTCGCCATGCTGATGTAAAGTTGGTGAACGCTGTCATGGATGGGTAGTAGATCTAGGTACACAATAAGTGTCGGTAGATATTGAGAGATTGATTAGGGAGAGGTGGACAGAGAGACACAACGAATAGACACCCAAGCAAAGATACAAAAAGCGTGCAGACATGCAAACAAGATTTAAGTGGCATAGTGATCGGGGTATGTTATGTACAGACACCCTATAAAGTGAGACACGCACACACACACACACACACACACACACACACACACACACAGAGAGGAGAGAGAGAGCATCAGGGGAGAGAGAGAGAGAGAGAGAGAGACAGAGAGAGAGAGAGAGAGAGAGAGAGAGAGAGAGAGAGAGAGAGAGAGAGAGAGAGAGAGAGAGAGAGAAGAGGGAGAGAGAGAGAGGAGAGAGAGAGAGAGGAGAGGAGAGAGTGAGGAGAGAGAGAGAGAGAGAGAGAGAGAGAGAGAGAGAGAGAGAGAGAGAGAGAGAGAGAGAGAGAGAGAGAGAGAGAGAGAGAGAGAGAGAGAGATCAGCAAGGATTTGACGGAGTCGTTGCGTGCCACCAGATTGGTATCTTCTGGCCTCCGTCTTTCAGAAGGAACTGCGAACTGAGATCACGGCTTGCTTGATTTGGCGAGGCAATGGGCCGTAGCGGATAGATTCTATCTGAAAGCCTCGGCGCTAACGAAGCATGTAGACTGACATAAGGGGTAAGGCTAAGCCTCGTTAGCACCTTGAATTTCAGCGTATGAATGGGAAGTGGGTTTTGTATGTTTACGATGAAAAGCACGATAAAGGGGTATTTCTTTCTTACTTCTTTGTGTGTGTGTGTGTGTGTGTGTGTGTGTGTGTGTGTAAACAGATTGGTGGAAAAGATACTCACTTCGAGAAGTGATGAATGAAATTAATTGAAATTTGCGATGAGGATTTCTCGGTGGCTAAGGTGACCACGCAGGGAATACGACACCAGTGTAGGCCACACAATACATGCCGAAGGAGTATAGAAAAGGACCGGAAGAGACTGGATGTCAGCTGGAATGAGCTAAGAAAGATCTCCCAGGAGAAGGAAAGATGGAAATCTCTAGTCTGTGGCCTATACTCTGGTAGGGTTGAAAGACTTTGATGAGGATGATGATGATGATGATGGGATGATGATGATGATGATGATGGGATGATGATGATGATAATGATGATGATGATGATGATGATGATAAGGATCATCACGGACGCTAGCTCAAAACGTTTGATGAGCCTTAAAAGTCGCCACCTGACACTGACACGGCAAACCATGCCTACTATAGGGGAGGGGTATCATTCTCTCTGTGCCTTGTAGTTATAGGCCAATCGAGCTTGGGCGTTTATTGAGAATCTCCACAGGTACCACATCATACTTCGCACTATAATGAAAGTAAGGTTGATTGTGTGAACACGGTATGCTTTCAAATCCGACTTCCATAATTTCTACAAGCTATTATAATAAACATAGATTTATATCAAGGGTTGACGGGGGCTTATTCCAATAGAAAACTTGGAAAGTTATTAATATTATCTCTACATAAATATTTTCAGTGATTTGACCTGAACATAATAATAAAATGAGAAAGCATTTCTATAGCGCAATAAATCCATATATGATTATGCTCTAAAATGAGGAGGGGAGGGAGATAAGTAATCTAACAGCTGTTTGTTAGTATGAAGTTTAAAAAGTTCTGTCTTGAGATTTATTCTTGAAAGAGTTTTACGAGGGAGATTGTCGTGTGCATGATAAGTGGTTCCACATCATTGTCGTGTGCATGATAAGTGGTTCCACATCATTGTCGTGTGTGCATGATAAGTGGTTCCACATCATTGTCGTGTGCATGATTTAAGTGGTTCCACATCATTGTCGTGTGCATGATAAAGTGGTTCCACATCATTGTCGTGTGCATGATAAGTGGTTCCACATCATTGTCGTGTGCATGATAAGTGGTTCCACATCATTGTCGTGTGCATGATAAGTGGTTCCACATCATTATCGTGTGCATGATAAGTGGTTCCACATCATTGTCGTGTGCATGATAAGTGGTTCCACATCATTGTCATCATCATTGTCGTGTGCATGATAAGTGGTTCCACATCATTGTCGTGTGCATGATAAGTGGTTCCACATCATTGTCGTGTGCATGATAAGTGGTTCCACATCCCATGGGTGGCGTGCGAGAAGGCTTTGTCCGAGAAATTTTGATCGTGAAAAATTGTTCTTAATAATGACGCTCGCTAATGATCTGAGTGTTCTGGACGGCACATGAATACGGACAAGAGAGCTCAAATAATGAGGGGCGAGATCGCTGATGCATTTGTGGGCAAAACTGGCGTGGACTAGAAATAAAACTACCTGCTCTCTTGGTGTGTACAACCTTCAAACGAGCCATGTCCATGTAATTTTCTCTTGTTTCCACTCACCTCACATTCATTCTATGTTATCTTTCTATCTCTCACGATATGTGGCTCTTAATACGACAGGGCGATCAGTCTAAAAGGCAGCCCATGGAAACAAAGGCGATAACCCAGAACATTGATTCTATTGGCTCTTACAGCAAATGTTGGAAATGCGCGCCAAGTTTGGAAAAAAAACGTTCCTCAAATTGTAAAAGGTAAAAAACGACAATAAGTGACAACTACACCAATAAAGACAGAACAAACACGTGACGTTTCGGGTTTAACCCTTTATCAGACAACAAACGATAAATGTATAGAATCTAGATCTAGATCTAAACACTAATTAAGGTATGACACAGTGTGGTGTCAGAAAAAAACCCAGAAAGGAGGAAGAAAGCAACAAAAATACGGTGATGATAAGAAGAATGAGTGGAAGGGTAAGTGAAGAATATGTAGGAGCGAGAATGGAAAATTCAGATCTAGAAAAAATAGAATGAAATAAAAATATGAAAATAAGTGAGCAATAAAAGGCGAAAGACAGAGAGAGAGAGAGAGAGAGAGAGAGAGAGAGAGAGAGAGAGAGAGAGAGAGAGAGAGAGAGAGAGAGAGAGAGAGAGAGAGAGAGAGAGAGAGAGAGAGAGAGAGAGAGAGAGAGAGAGGGAGAGAGACAAGGAGAGAGACAAGGAGAGAGAGAGAGAGAGAGAGAGAGAGAGAGAGAGAGAGAGAGAGAGAGAGAGAGAGAGAGAGAGAGAGACAGAGACAGAGACAGAGAGAGAGAGACAGAGAGACAGAGACAGAGAGAGAGAGAGAAAAGAGCAGAGAGAGGAGAGAAAGAGAGAGACAGACCGACAGACAGAGACAAAGACAGAGAAGAAGGAAAGAAAGAGAGAGGTGTGAGTATGGGAAACAAGAGCGGCAGAACAGCATAAGACTAGTTTGGGTCTAGATCTAAAAAGAAGAAATAATAGAGAAGGAATGAAAGGAACTATCAACAAAGCAAAAATTTACAATAAAGGAGCGAATTGTAGATCTATACAATTCACGAATGTATCGATTCAATTAAGGGGATAGAGCAAACGACTTATCTGAAATGCCAGACAACGGTAGCTGACTAATGCCGCGGAACTTGAGTTCTCGAAATTGAAAAGACTTGCGTCCTTGGTGGCGAGACTGAATTTGTATTCCTCAAATTGTAATCAATTGAAATTGCGTGCGTTCAATATACTATGGGTTACGTTTTAAATTGATCAACCTGTATTGCCATGTATTACACTTTTGAATCCTAGGTTAATGCACGTATACATAAGTATTGATTGTTATTTGTAATGCTTTTGTTTCATAAAGGGTTAAACTCGAAACATCACATTATATTGATTTCGCTCCTTTAACGTTGGCTGAAACACTACCCCTCTGTTTCTCTGTATTTCACTCAACATTACTAAATGGAGCACCCCCTTTTCCTTTCCTTTCTCACCCACTTCTTTTTGAGGTCCATTTTCCCTTTAGTTTCAATTACCCTAACATTTAGTGAGAAGATGGCACTGAAAACCAGTAATTTGGCACTCAGTGGCCACATCTTGCTTTACTTATTTTGCTTGGCTGTCGAGAACACTCTCGCCGATTTGGCCTAGCGCTGAATGACGTAAGAAGTGGAGTGCAAGTGTTGCCGCCGGTCGGTGCCTTTTTAAACCGCGCACAAGTATAGGAACAGAGGAATAAAACAACGAAAAGACTGGTCATTATGAGGTCTGTTTTTGCAATAGTTCACATCTAATCCTTTATGTATTGGTAACAATGCCAGAGACTGTAGAAAGAGTAAGGGAATTGCTACAAGAAGAGCAACCCATCTGAAGCGTCTTGTTTTGCTTTTATTATTTTTTTTATTTCTTTATTTGCATTTTTCTCGAAATGTAGTCTTTTCTCACAAAATGTTTATGTCCTCCGTCATTTATCGACCGATTTGTATAATATTTGGCACACATGTTCCTCTTGTCAATGTTGATAGAGTGAGGTCGTTTTTTTTTGCGGGGGGGGGGGGGGTAAGGGGATTGTAAACTGTTTGATAAAATGTATTTTTTTGTAACAAAAAAATGTCATTCTTGCATATTGAAAAACGATGTATTTTATTTTCAGAAATTCATTTTAAAAAAAGCATATCCAACACATCTTTTCAAAAAACGACGTCATTCTGGGGGCGTCGGGTGACATATTGAATGCAAACAACCGATCTTCCCAGGTTTTGAGTTACTTTATCCATAACTAAATGAGGAGATAGATTTTGAAAATTGGGGATTTCAAACCCAATGTGGCGGCTGTCTCCATGGCAACCAAGAACGCTACAAACTTTATCAATCATTTTTTATAAAATGATGACTATATTTTGACAGTTACTCATACAATATATTATATGTACTGAACAGAAAAACCCAAACTCAAGAGAGCAAAAAAGGAAAAAAAATTAGCTAAAAAATGCAAAAAATTCAGTAGTAGAGTCTTAAGCCCTTCTTACTAATACTCTGACAAGATCTGTCTCTACTATAGGTAGCTGGTGATTTCTAGCATAATTCACACCTGAGTCATGTGAAGAAATCAGAGTGAAATACAACGATGTGAAAGAACACTTGGACCAGCCGTGGGGTTTGAACTAGTGTTTTCCCAAAATTTTTACATTTACATAGTCTTGATGGCAAACTCACAACCCTACTGTTTCGCTACAGCTCCTCCGAAAGAAGAAGAAGGAAAACGGTGGGGGTGGGGTGGAATGAGAGGGGGGGAAAACGGTGGCGGGCTCGCCTCAGTATCCGATTTCACGGCAAATGAGCTTGGGAATTGAACCCATGCGGAATTGGTCTCTTCTTCTCACGCTCACAGCATAGTATAATGCCACGGATGAATGACCGTGTACATAAAATCGAAGAGACACTTGTTGTAGTTAGTTGAATGGATAAGGATAATGATATATAAGGCAGCTTTGTTTGGCGTTGTTGTTTGGGGGGGGGGGGTTGTGTCCCGGTTCAGGTCAAACTGTCCATTAGCGCATGGGCGTAAAAGAGAAAGGTCCCTTTGTCAAATTTTGGCTCATTTTGTTTGCATGATATACATGTTATATTATGTATTCTCGTTCCTGTAATTTAGAAGCGCATTATTGCAGTGTGCCTAATAATATAGGTTTATGCCTCTGTCGGTATGTATCTGTTATATATATGTACGTATATATGTAAGTATGTATGTGTGTGTGTGTGTGTGTGTGTGTGGATGGATGGATGTATATAAAAAAAAAACCCACAGCAGTGCTGGTGAATGACATCCTACTAACACCATCATGTTTCCAAATCAACAATGAAAGCTTTGTGATAACGATATGGAGTAAAGCTTTGGAAGGAGAGATAAGGAGATGGGAGTCGGATGGACAGACAGGTTGCTGAAGGGAAGAGTCAAAATCGAAGACAGTCGAATGTTCTTGTCCGTGACCTTTGTGTTGTGTTATAGCTGAAGATCATGAATTAACGATAAAGATTGACTTACAGGTCGTATCCCCGCCATGATGAAGGCTTGCCAACTTTACACACGCAGACACTCAGACAAGAGAGAGAGGAGGAAGTGGGGAAGAGAGAGAGAGAGAGAGAAGAGAGAGAGAGAGAGAGAGAGAGAGAGAGAGAGAGAGAGAGAGAGAGAGAGAGAGAGAGAGAGAGAGAGAGAGAGAGAGAGGTGGAGGTGGGAGACACAGAAGAGAGAGAGAGAGAGAGATAGGAGGGAGTGGGAGAGAAAGAAAGAGAGAGAGAGAGAGAGAGAGAGAGAGAGAGAGAGAGAGAGAGAGAGAGAGAGAGAGAGAGAGAGAGAGAGAGAGAGAGAGAGAGAGAGAGGGGAGAAAAGAAAGAGAAGAGAGAGAGAGAGAGAGAGAGAGAGAGAGAGAGAGAGAGAGAGAGAGAGAGAGAGAGAGAGAGAGAGAGAGAGAGAGAGAGAGAGAGAGAGAGAGAGAGAGAGAGAGAGAGAGAGAGAGAGAGAGATGTATGAAAAGAGAAAGAGGGAGAGAGAGTGTGTTTTGAATCAATGTCGGGGCAAGTTGCGGATTAGACGTTTCTTGTGTCACTCTTGTGAATGCTCACTGGATAAAGTAGAAGACTTCCTGTTCCGGTGACCGAGCAGTTGCCAGGTGTGGGTTAGCAAGCTCTAGTCCACTTTTATGATTTTAAGTTTCTTTTGTTGTTAAACGGCATCAAGATGCCAGTTAGCGGAATGTCTTATCAACGGCGTCCTGGGGAATATCATCTCTCCCCCAGTTCAAAGCGGCTGAAAATCAAAGCGCACTACCCTCGTCCATCGTTTTGATGGCATGGCCATGGCCGACATGAGTGTGTCGGCGAGTCATCATTCAACTCCTGACAGCTTCAGGCCGAAGTCGCCGAGCCAATTAAGACGAGACAAACTTAGAAAACAACAACGTCATACAAGAGTAACAACGGAGACAACATCTACGAACACGGACTTTATTATTGAAAACGAAGAAACCGTAAATGCTGACATTCAAGGAACAAACAGCAACAACGATATTGGTGGAGTCGACGACCCAAAGTCAGGGCCGTGCTATCCATCATACAGTCAGTGTGTCAATCCAAAGTCAGGGCAGTGCTATCCATCATACAGTCAGTGTGTCAACCCAAAGTCAGGGTAGTGCTATCCATCATACAGTCAGTGTGTCAACCTAAAGTCAGGGCAGTACTATCCATCCTACAGTCAGTGTGTCAACCTAAAGTCAGGGCAGTGTTATCCATCATACAGTCAGTGTGTCAGGGCAGTGCTCAAAGTCAGGACAGTGTTATGCATCATACAGTACAGTCAGTGTGTCAACTCAAAGTCAGGAGAGTGTTATCCATCATACAGTACAGTCAGTGTGTCAACCCAAAGTCAGGGCAGTGCTATCCATCATAGAGTCAGTGTGTCAACTCAAAGTCAGGACAGTGCTATCCATCATACAGTCAGTGTGTCAACCCAAAGTCAGGACTGTGTTATCCATCATACAGTCAGTGTGTCAACCTAAAGTCAGGGCAGTGTTATCCATCATACAGTCAGTGTGTCAAACCAAAGTCAGGGCAGTGTTATCCATCATACAGTACAGTCTGTGTGTCAACTCTAAAGTCAGGACAGTGCTATCCATCATACAGTACAGTCAGTGTGTTAACTCAAAGTCAGGACAGTGCTATCCATCATACAGTACAGTCAGTGTGTCAACCCAAAGTCAGGACAGTGCTATCTATCATACAGTACAGTCAGTGTGTCAACCCAAAGTCAGGACAGTGCTATCTATCATACAGTCAGTGTGTCAACCCAAAGTCAGGACAGTGCTATCCATCATACAGTACAGTCAGTGTGTCAACCCAAAGTCAGGACAGTGCTATCCATCATACAGTCAGTGTGTCAACCCAAAGTCAGGGCAGTGCTATCCATCATACAGTCAGTGTGTCAACCCAAAGTCAGGACAGTGCTATCTATCATGCAGTACAGTCAGCGTGTCAACTCAAAGTCAGGGCAGTTTTATTCATCATACAGTCAGTGTGTCAACCCAAAGTCAGGGCAGTGCTATCCATCATAAAGTCAGTGTGTCAACCCAAAGTCAGGACAGTGCTATCCATCGTACAGTCAGCGTGTCAACTCAAAGTCAGGACAGTGCTATCCATCATACAGGCAGCGTGTCAACCCAAAGTCAGGACAGTGCTATCCATCATACAGGCAGCGTGTCAACCCAAAGTCAGGACAGTGATATCCATTGTAGAGTCAGCGTGTCAACCCAATGTCAGGACAGTGCTATCCATCGTACAGTCAGCGTGTCAACCATATCATCGTCGCTTGATGTCACATAATATATCGTCGAAAACACAATCAGCTAATCAAACGATATAGCCGACACGGAGATTGAAACCAAACACACCAAGAACATTTTTGATACATATTATATCACGCCAGACAGTGAGGACGAGGAAGAAGACACAAACACAATTTGACAATGTGATGACGACAAATCAAACATGAAAGTCAGGACGGTGGCACATGTAGTCACTAATCTCGCAAGCCTCACCTTTGAGATCAAGCAACTGAACCGTCATAAAACAAGTGTACAGGTCTTCAAAATAAAGAAAGACAAAGGAAAGCCTGTTATTACTATCACACAGCCAGATCGCAACAATAACTATTTAAAACTCGTGTCAGACAGATTTCAAGCGATACGGCATGATGATTATTCTTGCGGAAACTGACGATCTCATTATCGAGTATTGCGTTTCCTATCAAAGGACAGCTAACTTCATGGACAAAAAAAGTGAAGACAACAGCCCTTATCCCAAAATGCAACAACGACATCTGTGTAATTGGGACGATGACACCATATACCAAAATTACAACGACGACATCTGCGTGATTGGGACGATGACACCTTATGCCAAAATGCAACAACGACATCTGTGTAATTGGGACGATGACACCGTATACCAAAATTACAACGACGACAACTGCGTGATTGGGATGATGACACCTTATGCCAAAATGCAACAACGACATCTGTCTAATTGGGACGATGACACCTTATGCCAAAATACAACAACGACATATGTCTAATTGGGACGATGACACCTTATGCCAAAATACAACAACGACATATGTGTAATTGGGACGATGACACCTTATGCCAAATACAACAACGACATATGTGTAATTGGGACGATGACACCTTATGCCAAAATGCAACAACGACATCTGTGTAATTGTGACGATGACACCTTATGCCAAAATGCAACAACGACATCTGTGTAATTGGGACGATGACACCTTATGCCAAAATACAACAACGACATATGTCTAATTGGGACGATGACACCTTATGCCAAAATACAACAACGACATCTGTGTAATTGGGACGATGACACCTTATGCCAAAATACAACAACGACATATGTGTAATTGGGACGATGACACCTTATGCCAAAATGCAACAACGACATCTGTGTAATTGGGACGATGACACCTGATGCCAAAATACAACAACGACATCTGTGTAATTGGGACGATGACACCTTATGCCAAAATGCAACAACGACATCTGTGTAATTGGGACGATGACACCTTATGCCAAAATGCAACAACGACATCTGTGTAATTGTGACGATGACACCTGATGCCAAAATACAACAACGACATCTGTGTAATTGGGACGATGACACCTTATGCCAAAATGTAACAACGACATCTGTGTAATTGGGACGATGACACCTTATGCCAAAATGCAACAACGACATCTGTGTAATTGGGACGATGACACGATCTTTTTTTCTTTTAAAAAAATATTTGTTATTTGTTTTCAAAAAGATTGATGTAGTGACAAGCACAAAAATACAATTGTAATGGTAATTAAACATAAAAATAATGACTGAAAGTAAGATTTACAAAAATAAACCAAGAAAAAAGCATGAAAATTATATAAAAAAATAACACAACCCCCACCCCCCCCCCCCTAAAAATTTTTTTTTTAATGGAAGAAAGATTGGAAGCAAAAACCAACCAGAAACCATAGTTAAAACAAAACAAGAATTAACGTCCAGTAGCATGCTGTGCGTGTGTTGTGTACATGGCTAAATAATAACACATCAAATGTAATGTAATGCTAATGCTAACTACAATTGACGCCATCTTAATTACATGGATGATTGCAACTATGGAGAACACACGAGTGCAGAATATTCTGATATTGCTATACCATCTTAAACGTTTGATCTTCAAAACAAAAATGAATGTATAATAAGCACAAATCAGACGAACGTTTTGAGCCCACGACTTGTATATCTTATATATATATAAATACATAAGATGTACAAGTCATTGGCCCAGGCGTTTCATAATATCTACTACCTTTTAAAGTTAACTTTCTCTTATGTTTTGTAATTCTAAGTTAATCATCTACCATGGTTTGATTGCTGATTCCTAAATGATGTCATTTTCTGTTCGCCATTTTATTTTGAGTACAATTGTGAAAAGGTATTTCATTCAAAGCAAGTTGACCTTGATAGAAAGATGAGTTGATCATATTTGAAGACTTACTGTATTCATTTTCATCATGAATACTTGGAAAGCTGAAATGATGTCTTCATGGGACGTGTTGATGCTGTGTGTTGAATAGAGTATGATAACGAACATAAATAAATAGACTAGTAAACTCAACAACATCAATGGCAGTGAGCTATATCATGTTATACAATCCCGAAATAAATAAAATTATTAGCATGGCTGTAGTGGAAATCGTGTCTTGAATAAAACGACGACTGATTGATTACCTGTGCTATAAATAGTCGTGCTATAATTAAATGTAAACGACTAACATGGAAAGCATTAATGGCTAATCCCTCGTGCCAGAAAATCAATCTTCGGTTCCGTTGCTATTTTTACTCTAGGGTGCACGTGCGGTTCATGTGGAGGTCATCCGGCATGCGTGCCTGTGGCCTTTATGTAAAAAAAAAACTTAAAAAGCAATCCATTCCAGGCCTACTTTCTGTAATGGGTTGCCTGTTGAGTAATGTGTACGGCTTTTTGTCTGTCCGCCTGACTGTAGTGCTCTCTGTCTGTCAGTCTGCCTGTCTCTGTCTGTCTGTCTGTCTCTCTCTCTCTCTCTCTCTCTCTCTCTCTCTCTCTCTCTCTCTCTCTCTCTCTCTCTCTCTCTCTCTCTCTCTCTCTCTCTCTCTCTCTCTCTCTATCTATCTATCTATCTATCTATCTATCTATCTATCTCTCTATCTATCTATCTCTATCTATCTCTCTCTATCTATCTATCTATCTCTCTCTCTATCTATCTATCTATCTCTCTCCTATCTATATCTCTCTCACTTCATCTTTTTGTCGTTGTTAATGTTTCCTGTAACCCAAATAACCTACCCAATTATTTGATTTGATTTACACATCCACAATTATGGAGATCTCGGGGTTTTTGGGTAGGATTTTAATTCAATTTTACGCGGACTGCCTTGTAAACAGCCTGGACCAGGGAGGGGGGGGGGGGGGGGGTTAGCTATCACTTGAAAAAACTCGAGAAAATTTTTCAACCGTTGGCTAGGCTCGAACAGACAACCGTTTGGTTGAGAGGCCGACACCTTTTGGACTACCGAGTCCCCACCTAATTGCGTAAACATGTGTGTAAAAGATATGTGTGTATGTAACAGGTATGGATGTATGTTATCTGTGTATGTATATATTATACATGTATGTGTGTGTGTGTATTTATGTATTTATGTATGTATATACATGTATATATTATCTATATATTTTATATGTATTTATATATATATATATATATATATATATATATATATATATATATATATATATATATATATATATATATATGTATGTATGTAAACATAATAATAGATGGAGTATTTATTTATATATTTTCCTATCTGTCTTGTTATGTATGAATCTATTTATCTATGAATTTATTTGTCTATCTATCGATCTATATAACTACCTATATATAAATATATATATATATATATATATATATATATATATATATATATATATATATATGTAGTTATCTATCTATCTATCTATATGTTTATTTATCTATATATCTATCGATATATCTCTCTATCTATCTGTATGTCGCTTCACTCATTGTACTAATTGATCTACAAATTAGCGCAGACATGGGAATGAGAATTCACATTTTCATTGCCAATCTTAATTTACGAAACGATCACAACTTTGCATTCATTCTTTATTTTTTTTAAATCTATGATTTGTTCGACCTTATCTTTTTACTTCCTTTTGTTATTTCGTCCAGAGTCGAGAGAAGGACTTGAAAGACCAGATCAGCTTCCTACAGAAGCAAATCGCCGAGCTCAAAGTGGCTCTCAGGGGCAAAGAGGAAGAGGTGGACGCTCTGCATGAACAGTTATCAAGTCAGGTGAGCTATTTTTACCGCTAACTACTACCACACTAATCATGGGGATTTGTTTTATTTAAAAGCAGTTAATCTAAAAAAATATATAATAATCGGGGCACATAATGAGAAGGAAAGGTTAGAACATCTGATAACAACATACATGCTAAAATTGAAAAGGAAGACGATTCCCTTGACCATAACGAACACCGGCAAGTGCAGACCAACATGTGCTACAGAGTCATTGTAGCGGAACCGTTGTGTTGTGGTGACAACGGCGATGCTGTGAACCTCAAGGTCAATTCAGATGAAACACTCAATCAGCAAGGTACAAGATGTGAGAAAGAGTCAAATGGAAATGAGATGTGTGAAAGAGTTAAATGGAAAGGAGATGTGAAAGAATTAAATGGAAAGGAGATGTGTGAAAGAGTTAAATGGAAAGGAGATGTGTGAAAGACTTAAATGGAAAGGAGATGTGTGAAAGAGTTAGATAGAAAGGAGATGTGTGAAAGAGTTAAATGGAAAGGAGATGTGTGAAAGAGTTAAATGGAAAGGAGATGTGTGAAAGAGTTAAATGGAAAGGAGATGTGAAAGAGTTAAATGGAAAGGAGATGTGTGAAAGAGTTAAATGGAAAGGAGGAGGACCTGCCAGTAGCATCCCCTAACTGCCTATGGAATACAGACAAAACGCAAAGAGGAAGGGAAGGGAAGGGGGGGCTGAGTTTGCAAGCGATGTTGATAGGTACTACTTTTTTCCTTTCCTTTATTTCCTTCTCTCATATTAATGCGAATCGTGCCGTTTCCTCTTAACTCACCCTGAGATCACAGCATATGATGGACATGGTACATTGCAATGAAACAAACGAAACTCTTCTTTAGTTGAGCTGTCACTATTTGCGGCTGATCACAAGATAAAAGAGAAAACGGGTGAGCGACGGAAAGAGAAAGGGGGAGAACGAACGCGGGGCTGTGTGGAAACTGTAGCGACCTCTCATTGGTGAAGTACAAACTGTAGCGACCTCTCATTGGTGAAGTACAAACTGTAGCGACCTCTCATTGGTGAAGTACAAACTGTAGCGACCTCTCATTGGTGAAGTACAAACTGTAGCGACCTCTCATTGGTGAAGTACAAACTGTAGCGACCTCTCATTGGTGAAGTACAAACTGTAGCGACCTCTCATTGGTGAAGTACAAACTGTAGCGACCTCTCATTGGTGAAGTACAAACTGTAGCGACCTCTCATTGGTGAAGTACAAACTGTAGCGACCTCTCATTGGTGAAGTACATAATGGAGTAGGAAAAAACCTGACAGATGGAAATAGATATGAAGAAAAGACGTATAACATGGAAGAAAACAGCTATAGATGAACAAAGTAAATAGACAGCACATAGGACAATTTATATACAGCTCAAGATAAGAATTTAGACTTGCTAAATGAATTGGAGACAAAATGGCAGATGAATAATTTTAACGCTTCAAAATGTGCTTTTCTTCAGTGCTCGTTATCAAGATCTCCAGTAAGTCACAGTTATACCGTCTATAGCTGTGAAAAAGAAAGAAAAAATGTGCTACTCAGTGATAACTGGAAATGGTCAGGGCACATCCAACAGATAGTGAAGACGGCACACCAAAGGAAATACAAGAAGCATGCCAACAAGTACGAGAGAAACAGCTTATAAGACCTTCGTGCGACCTCAACAAAGTTGCTATCTGCAAGCATCAGGTTCTTCAGCAGGGAGCTGTACACCGAGAACGAGGTCAAACAGCGGGCACAACCCCGAACCATGCCAACCTAAGGTGTAACATCGACAAAGACACCTTTGTGCAACGCGCAGTTCACAGAATACAATGATGTTCCAGCTAACATTACGAACGCTCAGACCACTGAACAATTCAAACAACGTCTACACGAATTCATTTCACACTCGTAACTGTAAAACCATCTGCGGGATAGGCCAATAGGTCCTTTGTAGATTAATGAACAAAAACAAGGGGGAAAAATAAAGCAAAATTCAACGAAGTAATAAGATAATTATAAATACTTAAATGAAGTAGACAGATTGAGTAAACAATTAAAACAAGGTAGGAGAGACACAGGATTGGGAAGAGAAAAACAAACAAAAAATGAGGAAAGGAGGGAGACAGTCGAGGAGAGAGAGAGAGAGAGAGAGAGAGAGAGAGAGAGAGAGAGAGAGAGAGAGAGAGAGAGAGAGAGAGAGAGAGAGAGAGAGAGAGAGAGAGAGAGAGAGAGACAGACAGACAGACAGACAGACAGACAGACAGACAGAGACAGACAGACAGACAGACAGACAGAGAGAAACAGAGAGAGAGAGAGACAGACAGACAGACACAGAGAGATAGAGAGACAGAGAGAGAGAGAGAGAGAGAGAGACAGAGAGAGAGAGAGAGAGAGAGAGAGAGAGAGAGAGAGAGAGAGAGAGAGAGAGAGAGACAGACAGACAGACAGACAGACAGACAGACAGACAGACAGACAGACAGAGACAGAGACAAAGTTTTAAATGTATAAAGGGATTACATGAGGTGGACACCAGCATCTAGAAAGAATCCAATCAAGTCCGAATTTCATCCCACAGCGTTTTGAACGACATCCGTAACTAAAATCACACGCCGTGGAGTTAGTGGTCGACACCTTGTGGACCGGCGCTTTCTTAAAGTGCCTGGGTTTTATACGCAAGAGGTATACGCTTTGCTTTACTTTACGTTCGTACCATTAATGCTACTAAACAGTAAAGGTTACGAAGTTACCTAAATCGTATAAATGATAGTGTGCGGTTGTTCAGTCACACTCGGCTTATTTGCACACTGTCGTAAATATCTTCTCTTGCCGTGTCTTTGGCAAACAGGTGTTCTGTTATCGAGACAGGTGAAGTCTCAAAACACACTGTTTGAAACCCACAACTTCAACGAAAGGAAAACATGAATTTAATAGTTGCTTACCAGACTGAGATTACAATAAATTCATATCAATGGAACTAAATATAATGGTATTTACGTTGCAGTCAATTCAAAAGGGATAAGATATTCTCTATTATATAATTTCACATTTGAATGGTTATAGTTAAGCATTATTCACCTGCAGAGAAAGATGTAGGATGTATTGTATATTAAAACAAATGTTGTAGCCATTTTCGTTTTACATTTCGCTGTATATCTTTGTTCTATTGTCAGTGCTGTGGTCTACGGATTTTCACAATAATTCTCTTGCCAGTACAGTACATCACATGAAAGTACATCTCATTATAAACTCTTCACAACCGAAAATTGTGGTCAATGTTTGTTAATTAATAAGAGTGCTTGGAAATGTTGTAAATAGAACGAAGATCATGTCTCTTAGGCACGGGGGGGGGGGGGGGGGGGGACACGGTCGGTTGTATTGATATCGAAATGCCGGACTCGAGATAATGGGGTCCTGGGTTGGTCCAAGTTTGGTCTGGGTAGTACTTGGCCCAACGTTGTGTTCGACGGTAAAGAGACACTTCACACGCATCTTTCTTCCACCCATTTGTATA
>JAXRKP010001561.1:5000-50000 GCA_037039925.1 Doris montereyensis | reverse complement strand
TAATGACCGGAAGTGAAATAATTAATAATAATAATAATAACAAGTTTTGTAGATCGCATGCAAAACAATCTTTTTCTAATCAATTAAAATACTGACTTGACCCAAGAGCTTATTGTCTAAGAACCTAAAGCAGGCTATTTGAAATCGACATGCAAAAATATGGAGGTTGTGGGTGTAGTGGTTTCTAAGTTTAGAGCGGTCAAAGTTTGAGATCTTTACAGTTTTATATACATGCATATAGACAACTAGAAAATATATACAACGGGAGTGGGTGATGAGAGTGAAATGAAATAGAAAATATATACAAAGGGGCCGGGGGAGGGGAGTGAAATGAAATAGAAAATATATACAAAGGGGTGGGTGATGAGAGTGAAATGAAATAGAAAATATATACAAAGGGGGTGGGGGAGGGGGAGTGAAATGAAATAGAAAATATATACAAAGGGGGTGGGGGAGGGAGTGAAATGAAATAGAAAATATATACAAAGGGGGGTGGGTGATGAGAGTGAAATGAAATAGAAAATATATACAAAGGGGGTGGGGTGAGGGGAGTGAAATGAAATAGAAAATATATACAAAGGGGTGGGGGAGGGGAGTGAAATGAAATAGAAAATATACAAAGGGGGTGGGGGAGGGGAGTGAACTGAAATAGAAAATATATACAAAGGGGGGGGGGTGAGGGGAAAAAATATATACAAAGGGGGGGGGGGGGTGAGGAGAGTGAACTGAAATAGAAAATATATACAAAGGGGGTGGGGGAGGAGTGAACTGAAATAGAAAATATATACAAAGGGGTGGGGGAGTTGAGTGAAATGAAATAAGAATTTTAATTTTGCCTGGACTGCTTTGTAAACAGCGAAGGGATCTTTAACATGCAGTGTTGTGATCTGCCCATGGGGCCTCCTTTTTATCATCCATCTCCAATGGGAGAAGATGTCGATCTCCATGTACCTGCACTGGAGGGGGGGGTAGATTTTACCCAAAAAATAGAGAAAATATGTCAAACCATCGGTGGGGCTTGAACCCACAACCTTTTGGTTGAGAGACCGGCATTTTGCCTAGGAACTACCGAGTCTCCCTTGTTAGCTGGGCCTTATATGTAAAGAGAGCATTCAGATAGATGGGCTTTTTTACGGTTGGACTCTCAGTCAACATGAGTTGCACAGAGTGTAGAAAGGCTGGATGGGAGGTGGGGACGCAGTGGCCCCGAGGCTGGAAGGTCGTCAGTTTGTGTGCCTGACTCTGACACTGACAGGTTGAACATTTTTTCTTATTTTTGGGTGTAAAAAGCAAGGCTTCTAATTTCTATGCAGATCTTTTCGTTTCACAATACTAAGAGGTTACGGTTTTTGCGTGTTTTATCTAAGATTGTCTTTCTTCATGTCAGAAACAAACAAACAAACACAAATCCAAGAAGAAGAAAAAAATCTCAACTAAATCTTCTGAAGTGTGTGTGAGAAGACAGTGATTAATAAATAAGTAAAATCGGAAAGTAACTTGTGTACTGGCATCATACACGACACTGCTCAAATTTATGGAAAGACATTGCTCTTTGTTACTGGTTTGTCTTGATTAGTTTTCATGCGCAAGGTAATATATGTACATGTGTGTAGTTTTCTGTCCTTTCTATTATTTTGTTTTTCCTATACAGAAAAAAATATGTTGATATGTGTAGCTAACTTGTTTACCTTTCGTGTCAATTTCAGCTAGAAGAAAAAATGTCTAAAGTTGTAGAAGAGAAAATGCAGAGATTGCTGACAAAGACCAAAAGTTGTCACGGTTAAAAGCACAGATGGCGGAGGCATTGAAAGGAAACTCATGGTGAGTAGTTTGTTTGGAAAAGGTAATCATTTTGACAGAAAGGAACAAAAAGCCAAATAATGCAAAAATATCATTTCCTTTATGTCATAAAGAGAAGTAGAGCATAATACATTAAATAATATATAATAAATAAATGGATAAAAATCAATAAATAGATAGAGAGGTAAATAGTAAAACAGAAAAACAGTTGGATAGATAGATAGATAAGTAGGTAGGTAGTTAGATAGATGTATAGATAGATACAATGAAAGATAGATTAAGAATTGTATATTCTGTTGTATATTAATTGTTTTCTTTTTTTCTATTTATTTATTTACCTATTATTTCTATCTATTCATTAATCCATCTATCTTTCTTTACGTTAATGTTTCAATTTGTTTTTCTCCACTTCATATAAGTTTGTAATTGATTTATTTTTTATTGAAGATTTCCTGGATACAATTTATTAAAAGTAATATTGATGAATTTTCACCTATCATTATTAACTTTAAAAAAATAAAAGTTAATGCTTTATGATAATGTACTTTTTGTTATTTCTTTCCAAACAACATTTCATTTAATTTAAAACTGTTCCTACTGCATCATTTAATTGTTCAAAATTTTAAAGATTAAAGATTATAGCTACAACTTTCATTCAACACACACAGTTCACTAGATTGATCTTTTGGTTATCTTTTGTCATATTCAGTCATATTATTTTCTGTTTTGGTGGGGGTCCCTCTTTTTATTCTGTTCTCGTGGGAGATTCGTTAGTCCAGAGGCAAGGTGTCCGCCTCTCAATCCAAAGGTCGTGCGTTCAAGCCCCGTTGACAGTTGAAAACTTTCTAGAATTTTTACAGTAAAATCTTCCATACCTGGTACAGGTAGGTGGATCGACACCTAGTCCTAGCGGAAACGGATGATTAAAAAGGTTCAGTGTGAAGATCCTAACACTATTTGCATGTTAAAGATCCCTTGGCTGTTTACAAGGCAATCTGGCATGCGGGTAAATCAAATCAAACATTTTATAACAAAACTGCTGTGCCTTTTTATGTTAATTTTATGTAATGTTTTCTCACCGATTAGGGAAAGACAACAGCAACTGGAGGAGTTAACGAAAGAATTGACCCGCATTCAGGAAGAAAGTGATTTATTGCGTATGCAGATTAAATCTATGAACAAAAATAAACAGGTAGGTAGATTTGTGATTACTTTAATTTAAAATGTCTTTTTTTATTTACCTCATTTTTTTCTTCCTTTTTGGGATTTGTATTACAGAATGAATGACAATAGAGTAGCTGAATCAGTATACAGTGCTAAAACTCGAGGTAAAAGAACAAAAGGCAGACCTCAGAGAAAGTGGGAAGAAGATATAAAAGTACATTAAAAAAGGCATTAAAGCAAAGAAATTTAACTTTTACGGAAGGAAACAGAAAATGCCAGGACAGGGCAGCCTAGAAAGATCATTTCGTGCATCTAAACCCATACACCGGAAGGTAGAATGGGAACTGATAAAGAAGGAAAGAAAGTAATCAACATTACAAAGTACAAAGATGTGTTATCTAGAACTAACGTCCGTTCTTTTTTTTAAAATATGGAATATCCTACTGCAGCAACCGGTCTTCATCATTGATTTTTTGTTACATTCTGGGCATTGTTGTAGTTATTTTTAACTTTCTTCTCCAATGCATTAAGTACTTGATAATGTGTGATATTAAGGCTCGAGTCAACAAAACATAGTAGTGGTCAAAGGGATCCGTTATGTTCCATCCACTCTGTAATTGGCTGTCCTATAGTGATTTCTTTAGCTATTGAACAAATCATTAGTGCTTTGACTTTGGTTATAAAATTGAAGCATTGGCTTTTTGCTTGGTGGAGGTTCTTACTCTATTTGTCCATCTCTTTTTCTCTGTATCTGTGTCTTTCTCTCTATACGTCTCTTTCTCAATTTGTCTGTCTTTGTCTGTTTCTTTTTGTCCTTCTCTATTTCTTGATCTCTGAATGTTTCAATGTTTCATTTCTACGTCTCCACTTATTTTTCTGTTCTGTGTGTGTCTCTCTCTCTGTCATCTTGCCTCTCTTTCTCTACCCATCTCTCTTAATATCTATCTATCCATCTACCTATCAATTTATTTCTATCACGTACGACCTAGGCTCACAACAGTATTATTAACCTATTCCTGTGTACTCCACAGTCAAGTTGTTCAAATTGTAACGACCTCAACACAAAGCTTAGCAAGGTACAAACTTCCTTGAAAGACCGAGAAGGGACGTTAAAAGAACTGAAACATTTGTGCAGCAAATACGAGACGCAGCTAACGACGCAAGACAAGTTACTGGAGCAGTGGGCAGCAACGCACGGACACAAAATTTCAGCCCCAAAATAAGAATGTCAAGTCTTTCCGATCTGTGTTTTAGTTTTCATTACCTCATGATTTTGCTCACAATTTGAATGAAAAACTCAATACATCGACCCCAAACCATGAACGGAAGTGAATTTCCTGTACAGAGAAAATTGACTTGTGTCAGTACTCTTTTAGACATTGTATGGTGTGTGATTGCTTCAAATCTTAAATTTTAAGGTAAAAGTACCAGAAATTGCATCTTGACTCAAATGATCTTCAGAGAGACATTTTTCTGATCTTAGTCTCACTGTTTAAATTGTGTAGACTGTTCTTAATCTCATAATACCAAATCTCCTATTTAGCTCTCACGCCTAATTTATAACTCTTCTGCTTTCTTCATGATCATATTTAGTTATTTTAATTTTAGATTTGTTTTCCTTTTATTGTAGGCAAAATATACACAAAAAAGATGCTTTGTAATCCCATGTAGCCATCAGTTTGGTGCTAAAAAGAATGGTAAAGATAGATATAAGCCATTCCATGCTAGAGCAAGTCAAATATTCCTGAAAAGCCATACAAACTATTTTGATGAAAACAAAGTATACGACTCATCATAGCAAACTTTACAAAGAATTGGAGAAAAAGAAATCTATGATGGAATTTGTCAAATGCAATGGAAAACCTTTAAAAATGTCTTGAAAACAGTCAGTTGAGTGAGAAGTAGTTTAGTCTACCTTGATGTTTTGATCACACATAGATGAGTTGTTGTAGTAAAATGGTAGACTCGTGAGAGTTTATGATCACGATGACGACACTGGTGTAAAACCCACGGCTGGCTCAATTGTATTTTCACAATGCTGTACTTTTAGTCTTAGGAAAGGTGTTCTTTTCTGACGTAGGCTTGAATTTGAATGAGTACGCAGGTATGGGTGGAGAAAGATAGTGTCAGAGTGTTAGTATGGAGTGCCTAAAAGTTAGTAAAAGGCTGCTGTACCATATGCTCCCAGGGAGTTGAGATTATTGAGAACTTGGAATAAAATGGACTGCTGGGGTATGAATGATGTAGTCGGTTAGTGTCAGTGCGCCAGCCTGCACTTGTGTACAAATATGGTTAATAAATTTATCTTTATTTTATGAAGTGATTTTCTTGTGATTTATGGAGAAAACAAAAATTCAATGAAAAAGGTCTAATTGTTTTCATTGGAATCGATCACTATATCGACATTAATATGTTACTTTACAACACATCTTTACCAAACCTCTTGTTTCACGCATGATCTTGCTGCAGGTTTTCTTTCAGTTCTTCACCCGAAAAAGGATGGTAAAAAATTTCTACATAGATATGCGCACTTATGATCCAATAAAGAGTTGCTAAGTCGCACGGAAAATACCTACAGTATTATTATATTGTGGTAAGCTAGTGGTAGAATGTGGATATCATCATCATGCGCTTCCATTAAACTTTAATAAGCAAATAATTAATTTCATCACAAACGTTCTTCCAGATACCGCCCATTTGTGCCATCGTTATGAGATGAGGTGAAAAACACGACTACAAAAATGTTTGATCTAGTTTGTTACATGCTAGATTATGCACTCTCACCACCTCAGTTTTATTTATCTTACCAAAGACCCTGATACAATTATTAAGGTTGTTGGTCGATAAATAAATTTGTGATATAAGACATGACGACAATGTATTGTACATGTATACGGCATATTTCAATCAAGACAGTTTTAATGTTTTCTACCGCAATTGAATTTCAAACGATTTTGTTGGTTACTTCAATATTTTGTTGTCGTTAACTTGTAACAAAACTGTTTGTATTAATACATTAATTTGGAATAACTAAATTGTGATAACGTGTTATTTATTCTGAATTAACAAGTATTTACATGTTTATAATGTGACAACTCCACTAATACAGACAATGACATGAAATAATATTATATTATAATTTATAGCGAACATGTACTATTCTAGGAATAAAGATGAGACAAACAAGGTACTAGCCTGGTTAAAGGTGAAATATGACAATAAGTGACAACTCCACTAATACAGACAGAACATGTACTATTCTAGCTTAAAGGTGAAATATGACAATAAGTGACAACTCCACTAATACAGACAGAACATGTACTATTCTAGCCTGGTTAAAGGTGAAATATGACAATAAGTGACAACTCCACTAATACAGACAGAACATGTACTATTCTAGCCTGGTTAAAGGTGAAATATGACAATAAGTGACAACTCCACTAATACAGACAGAACATGTACTATTCTAGCCTGGTTAAAGGTGAAATATGACAATAAGTGACAACTCCACTAATACAGACAGAACATGTACTATTCTAGCCTGGTTAAAGGTGAAATATGACAATAAGTGACAACTCCACTAATACAGACAGAACATGTACCACTGGTTAAAGGCGAAATATGACAATAAGTGACAACTCCACTAATACAGACAGAACATGTACTATTCTAGCCTGGTTAAAGGTGAAATATGACAATAAGTGACAACTCCACTAATACAGACAGAACATACTATTCTAGACAATAACATGTACTATTCTATGGTTAAAGGTGAAATAGCAATAAGTGACAACTCCACTAATACAGACAGAACATGTACTATTCTAGCTGGTTAAAGGCGAAATATGACAATAAGTGACAACTCCACTAATAAAGAACAGAACATGTAAAGGTGAAATTATTCTAGACAGAACATGTATTATTCTAGTTAAAGGTGAAATATGACAATAAGTGACAACTCCACTAATAAAGACAGAACATGTATTATTCTAGCCTGGTTAAAGGCGAAATATGACAATAAGTGACAACTCCCACTAATACAGACAGAACATGTATTATTCTAGCCTGGTTAAAGGCGAAATATGACAATAAGTGACAACTCCACTAATAAAGACAGAACATGTATTATTCTAGCCTGGTTAGTAGTTGGATACCTTCAGGATCTGAAATCCAACCATCTACCACTACCACCACTAGATCGTTGACACTGCTTCTTTAATTGATTGGGTAAGTAAAGTATTATGGCATAGGGTGAATAGTAGCAGAGTCCTGGTTTTTGTAGGCTTATGACATAATGTACTACTTGGACATTACCTTCGCAGATCATGCATAAACTCATTTAATTACTGATGGATAATGTAGCCATTTCACTGCTAGGTTGACAGGAGGGCCAGAATTTAAAAAATATACCAAATGCCAAGACCTTAAGGATTTAACTCAGATTCCCTGTGTGACAGAAGTGGCAGTCAGATTCTCTACCTACTGAAAACCTGATAGCTAGGGGTGAGGAGAGTAAATTTCACAAATCCAATAACAATCAGCTTGATATTGATATCATTATACTGACGATTACAAATAAAAAAGATAAACATTTCATTGGAGGATCAACGTGCCATTGAATGAAGTGACATGACACCCCATTGGCTGGTATGTAAGACGAAGATGAAGTATGACTCAGTCAACATGTTTGTAATGACTTAATTTTTGTCCTTTCCTGACTACACCAGTTAGTACAAACATAAACATGTTACTATATGTATTTTCACAGATCATTAGAATTTTTGAGTTTGAATTGTCCTGAAAATAGTTCACGTTAATTAAATTTAGTATGCTGTTATTAAATCATCACCTGCTTATTTGTCGAGATTACCAGATTATTATGATTAATGTTAATTGAAACTGTTAAACAATTATTATTTAGTGACAGGAGACCATTAGAATAATTATTCTAATTAAAATCGTTCCAGGATCCTGATTTACAAAATGTATCCATTTGAGACAAATTTCTGAAATGTG
Source organism: Doris montereyensis (assembly GCA_037039925.1). Classification (NCBI taxonomy): domain Eukaryota; kingdom Metazoa; phylum Mollusca; class Gastropoda; order Nudibranchia; family Dorididae; genus Doris; species Doris montereyensis. Next base: position 42,020 of record JAXRKP010001561.1, on the reverse strand, counting down.
TTTTTATGTATCACTTTCATTATTTTTTTTATATGATCCCTGCATAAACTGTGATAAAGAATAACTCAATCAACTGTATATTTTTTTTGTTTTTTGCATTCTTAGAGTTTCGGTTTGTTTCTCATTTTCTTGAAATCTTATGTGAGTACTTCTTCCATTCCAGTATCTTTTGAATAAGCTTTATCACAAATTTTATGCTATGAGTGATTGTATGCATGCATGTGTGTTTGTTCGTTTGAATGTTTTTGAGATTGCATAATATAAAGTATTATGGAAATGAACTTTTCCCCTTCTAATTTTTTCTATAGATTGGTGAGACCTGTTGATATAATATACACATACATAAGGTGCATATGTATTACTTTTTCCCTCTGCGTTCGTGTTTAGTTTCAAAGTTTCGTGAACAGACGATATAATCCTAAAATATCACCATGATATTGCATTTTATAGTTAATTGTAAGCACCAAATGCGTAGATGAAACTTAATGAAATAGGGTTCCTTATTGGTTGAATTTTTGCTTTTTGTTATTAATGTTATTAAGGTTCGAAAAGTTTCAAGTTAAAAAACAAAAATAAATGTGTTAATGAGAAAGAAAGTTTTAACTTATTTTCTGATTGTTTTTTTTAAAATTTTAATAGGAAGACTGTGATGCATACTGCAATTAAAGCTTAGATGTAAACTTTGTAATATAGTACCAAAGTGATCTTTAAAACAAATTCAAACGCCCATCACCCATATTTTAAAAACAAATTCAAACGCCCATCACCCATATTTTTAACAAAAATTCAAACGCCCATCACTCATATTTTTAATTTAATTCTGTATTTTTATTTGCTAGCAGTTGAATAATAAAAAATAATAATGTGATTGACAGTTCCCAATTAATGATCTAAAGTAATGATTCAAAAACATGTCAGCTCTCTACAAATAAAAATTCAAAAATTAACATATACCTTGATTCTTTATGCTGCTGGCTGTATTAGTTTTGATTTTATGGTCGGTAAATTTGTTCACATACTGCACATGTTTAATAATATTATTGAAATGATACAAAAAAAATAATGGCAAAATAAAATATATGTGAAACATGTAAAACGTGTTAAAGAATTGACCTTGAAATATCTCTCTATATATAATGTTACGTTGTGAAGCAATGAGAACAAGGATGCCTCATGCACTCTTATTTTAGCTTTTAATTTCCGAAGAGATGTCTGCCTGAAACATTGTTACTAGAAAAAGATAAAAGTAAAAGGTGTGAGGCATGAACAATGAGAAATAATACTGAACAAAAACAAAGAAATATAAAACTATAAAAAATCAATTCACTTTGTGAGGAAAATCAGCATGTTTATTACATACATTACAGAAGAAATATTTTTTTCACTTTTTCTTTCTTTCACAAATGGCCGATAACGCTCTTGTCTTTGTTGATAAAAAGTGTTAAAACTCACAATAATTTAAATCTTCTCTTTCTTCACATTCTTTCTCTCTCTCTATCAATCTCTTTCTTTCTCTCTTTCCACCCCCACCCCCTCCCGTTCCTTCTCTTAATAACCTTACCCCTTTCTCTCTCTGTCTGTCTGTCCCTCTTTGTCTGTGTCTATCTCACTTTGTCTGTCCGTCTGTCGGTCTCTCTCTCACAGCAGCACACATTTCTGAATGCAACTACTATTTAAACCTTTTATACACATTCGATGCCTTGCATCCACACAAAACCACCATTCCATTCAGACCTCAAATCCACTGTCAAAATCCACCCGAATCTCCACCTTGCTCTTCTGCATCTTGATCTAACGGATCCTGACAAGAGGAAAAGGATGAAAATAATTATATATATATAATGAAAGATAGATTTTGATAATAACAAAAACAGGATCAATTATTCTGAAAATGGATTCTGATGAGGACAAAATGAAAGCCTGTTTTCTTCATTTAATAAAAACAACAAATTTGTATTTCCGTGCAGTGTAAAAAATGACAAACCAATAAACCAATTAATTAAAAAATTAGGTTAACTAATTGAATAAAAAAAAGAAATAAAAATATATAAACAAATAATAAATAAATAATGACGTACATCAATCAAATAAATAAATATCAGAGAATTTTTTGTGCACTAGCAAAAATCTTCAACTGAAAATGTTTGCAAATGTCGGACCTAGGCTACTCAATAAACATAAACTTCCAGAAAAAATGTCTAATAAGGTAGCTTGGTTAATTTAAGTCCTTAGAAAAATGTCTAATAAGGTAGCTTGGTTAATTTAAGTCCTCAGAAAAATGTCCCATAAGGTAGCTTGGTTAATTTAAGTCCTCAAAAAAATGTCTCATATGGTAGCTTGGTTAATTTAAGTCCTCAAAAAAATGTCTCATATGGTAGCTTGGTTAATTTAAGTCCTCAAAAAAATGTCTCATATGGTAGCTTGGTTAATTTAAGTCCTCAAAAAAATGTCTCATATGGTAGCTTGGTTAATTTCTGTCCTCAAAAAAATGTTTAATAAGGTAGCTTGGTTAATTTCTGTCCTCTGAAAAATGTCTAATAAGGTAGCTTGGTTAATTTCTGTCCTCTGAAAAATGTCTAATAAGGTAGCTTGGTTAATTTCTGTCCTAAAAAAAATGCCTAATAAGATAGCTTGGTTAAAATCTACCCTCAGGAAACTTACCCTCATCTCCCTGGGTTCTAAATCTTCTCCATATTGTATGGTCTGGTCTATATGAATCAACAGGTCGTTGATGTTTTCTTCATCATTGTAATCCAAGGGCAGGAAATGCACCAAGCTAAAGTCATCAAGCTAAACAAGGGAGAATTTTAATTAAAAAGAAGACAAAAAGAACCCTTAAGGATCAAAATATATCATTATCTTTCACTTCAGTTTATTTGATCAACAATAAACAATTTAATTTAAATTACATTCAAACCTCGTTCTACGCAGTCAAACACACACTACACACACACACAAGCATGATTGCCATGTTATATGTCTCAGTACTCTTACGCTTACAGGAATGACATTGACACTAGTGACCTAAGACTTCTTCTTTATGAGAATTCGCTTGTCCTTCAGTGCTTAGGTGTAGGTCAGCCAAAGATCGCACTATCCTGACAATAGCATAGCAGTGTAGGCATGGCGAAGAATACTACTATGATTGAATTGATTGGGTGCAATTGAGGGGCAAGAATTAGGCTTCACAGCAGTGTAATAACCTTGATTAATCCATTTTGAGTGAGAGTGTTTCAGTCGATTTTATTATTTTTCTAAACCATCTAAAAGATCGGGCGATGCTATTATTTCTATAACATAATACTACAATAGCCTTTTCACATGCAGTTGGCCTACAAAGTGTCTTGTCAGTAATCCTTTTACTCTGCTTGATTAGTCAAACATTGAAATCCTCCCTCATTGTAACACTGAAAAAGAGGGTGTTTTCGTTTACAACGCCACTCTCTTTATAATGCTGAGTAACCATCTCGTCCACCACTTGCGGTAACCTCAGGTTGAATTATGACGAAATAGCAAGGCGAAATATACGTGGAGGAAGCAGACAGAAATAGGACCTATCTGTATCAGCAGCACACCCCCCCACCTCACATATATCACAAGACACTATCTTTCTTTCTTTATCAGTTCCCATTCTATCTTTCGGTGTATGGGTTCAGATGCCGGAGATGATCTTTTTCTCCAGTATGCCCTGTCCTGGCATTTTGTTTTTATTCCAAAAAAGTTAAATTTCTATGCTTCAATGCCTCTTTTATATCTTCTTCCCACTTTCTCCGAGGTCTGCCTTTTGGTCTTTTACCTTGGGCTTTAGCACTGTACACTGATTTAGCTATTCTATTGTCATTCATCCTGTTTACATGCCCAAACCATCTCAATTGATTTGTTTTTATCTTAGTTTTTATGCCATCTGCTTTGGTTTGATCTCTTATTGTTGGGTTTCTGATTTTGTCTCTTTTAGTTTTCACTACTACTCTTCTTAGATATTTCATTTCAGCTGCCTGTACTTTAGTATTCTCTACTGTCTAATGTCCAGGTTTCGCTGCCATAGAGGAGAATAGGACAATAAACTGTATTGTATACTGTCATTTTGGTTTTTGTTGACAATTCTTGTTTACCTACAAATGCCTTTCCTAGATAATTACATATTGCACTTGCCTTTTTGATTCTCTGGCTGATTTTTTCTCTTAGTTTTCCCTCTGAGTTAATCATTACTCCTAGGTAATTGTAGCTTTGAACTTATTGTAAATTCTCCCTGCTGTGTTTTAGCTTCCCTAGTTACTAGCATTGTTTTGATTTTCTTTGCATTTACTCTCATTTCTCTTTTATTTAGTTCATTGTTCATAATGTTGATATTCGACTGAAGGTTACTTTCTGATTTTCCAAACATAACTAAATCATCGGCAAATGAAAGCATTGATACATTTACTGGTTTGAGCTTCCACATACCTACATTCATTTTCTTCATTTTTGAGGATGCCTTTGCGACTGAATCCATAAATGTGATAAACAAAAGAGGACTAAGTATATAACCCTGTCTTACCCCTATATCTACATTAAATTCTTGAGCTACATTTCCAGCTACTCTCACTGCACATGTTGGTTTATTGTAAAAACCTTTAATGGCTTCTATTAAATTTTGCTCTATGTTGTGTTCTTGTAAGGAACGCCATAGTTTGTCCCTACTCACAGTGTCAAATGCATTTTCTAAGTCAATAACACACAGGTGCAAGTCAATGTTTCTCTCAAGGAATTTTTCTATTATTTGTCTAATTGTAAATATGTGGTCTTGTACAATTCTTCCTGGTCTAAATCCACTCTGATGCTTTTCAATCTGATCCTCTACTCTTTTCCTTAATCTTATTTCCAGCATCCTGGCATATACTTTTCCTGGAACGCTAAGTAGTGATATCTCTCTATAGTTTAAGCATTCCATAGTTGATCCTTTCTTATGTATTAATACTACCGATCCCTTTTTCCAGTCGTCTGGCACCTGTTTTGACTTCCATGCTTGTTGACATATTGCATGTAGTAGTTTGTCTGCCTCTCTCCCTTGGTTTTTAATTTCTGGATAAACTTAATCTGCTCCTGGGGCCTTTCCTAATTTCACTTTTCTTATAGCTGTTTGGATTTCTTCCATTGAGATATCTACATCTTCAGCTGTCTCCTCTGGATTACTTGTTACTTTTACTAATTGATCTTTACTCTTTGTTTCATATGTTCTGGAGGGATTATGTAATTGGTGAAAATGCTTTCTCCATGTTTCCATGATTTCGCTGTCTTCTCTCATTACTTCTCCTTTGGCATTCTTAATTTGTCGCATTGGGCATGCTTCGGTCTTTCTCATGCTCTTCCTTGCCCCCCAGAACAGCTTTTGATTTCCTTGACACCTTTCTTGAAGTCTTTGTCCAAACTCTTCTCATGGTTCCTGTTTTGCCTTCCTAACTTCCTCTTTGGCGATAGTTCTTTTATTCACGTAATCTACCCTATCCTGAGGTCTCTTTGTTTGCAAGTATTTCTTTCATCAATTGATGTTAGTTTTGACATTCTCATTCCACCATGCTGTTCTCTTCCCATCTCCTTTAATTTGTTTCCTATCACAGACCTCTTCAGTACAACTGAGGAGTGTTTCCTTGTACATTTGCCACTTTTCTTCTATTGTGCTATCATTCAGATTTATCCTAGATTGGTATACCTGTTTTACTACTGGTTTATTTAGTTCCTCTATTTTGAGTTTAGTAGCTTTCTTCTCTTTCCTTTTCTGTTTGTTTTCTTCAGTCAGTAATCTCATTTTAGCAATCACTAGGTGATGATCGCTAAATATTTCTGCTCCTTTATTTACTCTTGCATCCAATGTACTGTAAAAAAGGGAGTTGCTAACTGTTATGTAGTCTATCATTGACTTTTCACACCTGTCTTAATTTACTCTTGTATATTTGTGAATATTTTAATGAGGAAAAAGGATAAGCAGGGGATTAGCCTACTATACCCTAGGTAGTTGGTGGGGCTGCCACCTTGAGGGCCCCTACCAGGCCTTGTTAATTTCTGTCAGGGATAACTTCCTTAGCCTTTGGTCAGTCAAGACCGGCCTGCAAGGCAGCAGGTTTTTTTCTGTCAGGGTTAACTCCCTTAGCCTTTGGTCAGCCAAGACCGATCTGCAAGGCAGCAGGAGACTCGTAGAGGGCGGGATCATCTACTCCTCGTACAGGTGTTTACGTGTCCACTGCTTACTTACAGTAAACTCGAAATCAAGGAAGCAGTGTAATAGTTGATCTCACATTTATTACAGTTACAGTTACAACTTACCAATTTTGCCATGGCCTTGTTGAGAGAGTGAAATTTTGGTCCAAACTCCTCAGCTTGGAATTCGGCTATAAGTAAACTGCTGATCTCTGGATCCAAATACCTTGTAAGAGATAAGACAAACATTCAAAAAGGAAATGTCCTGAAAATGTTGACACATATCAAAACCAGCCCATATTGAAAAAACAGTTTTTCTAGATTTGAATTCCATCTGAAGACTCTTTAGATCTACATTTCTCTGTTGCTCGTTTGCTTGTTGGCTCTTCTTCCCTTGATTTTAATTTCATTAGCTCCCAACCCCCCCCCATTTCTATCCCCTTCTACTTATTTTAATCATCACTGAATTCCCCTGCTTGGTTCTTTTCTCTCTACTCTTCAGTCTTCCACTGTGTGTGCCTGTATAAGTGTGTAGATATGAGTAGTTTGCTAGTTTGCATGACATTAACATGACAAAGTAGGACTTATCCCTCCTGTGTTTAAAAGATAGCCAATAACTACTAAAAGCCATGTTAACGCTAAGAAAGAATTTTGAATTCATAATGAACAAGTCAAACCTGAGACGCTAATGAATAAAAAATAAAAGGGAAATACAGAAGAAAAAGACAGATCACAACACAGCCAAGGAAATTCTATTACAAATGCGGTCAATTCGCATAAATTCAAAATGATTAAGAAGCATACCGATCTAATTCTTTGCGGGCAGATTTGCTGAGGAGATCCGTCTTGGTGAGAACATTGACATGGGGGACTTCAAGATTGACCATAGTGGACAATGCGGTCAAAGAACCGGACACGAACTTGGAAGCATCCACCAAAAACTGAGCGTCCAGCAAGAAGACAGCACAAACCCTGAAGTCCCATGACTGCAGTTTTTCCACAAGTTGCCTCATGACAGGGATGTGTGTATACAGCTCTATTTGGCCTGATGGTGAAACAAACAAAGGCATAGTCTTATAAATTCTTTCCTTCTCTAAAGTATCCAATAATGATCAACTCAAAAGCGTAGCTGCCAGCCTTTTAAGATGTAAAAACACACCATGACAGTGTGAACTAATTTTAACTTGCTCGACACCCTGTAATATTCCAGAAAACATTGATGTTTTAACTTTGAATTAAAGTTTCTTTAAACAAACATTCCAGTTAATCCTCATACACACTGTGGCGTTGGTGACTGAGTGATGAGGCTGCCGGACTGGGGACCCATGAGGTCCCATGTGTCCAAGCTCTACTCAGGTGCATATGGGTGCAGGCACTAGCTTGGGAGTAAATACCTGCGTCAGACTAGCGACCTGGCCAGGAGGTGGTTATTGTCACATGTTCCGCTTCACGCTATAGAAACCAACATAAGCTCCGGTTCTACGGGTCTTAAAGGAACTTTACCTCATACACAAACTTTTACGGTCAAAACAAACTTACAGACTCAAAGCCAAAGAAAAAGCAAATCATAATAAATATGTTTTTTTATGTACTGGTTCGCATCTATGCAAAAGAAGAATTAACACAGTCCATTGATGTTGAAACAAACACACAGCTTTATTCTTCATTAAATCTTTGAAGGAAATTAGAAGAAAAACAAGTCATTGCATTTGATATTATCATGCCTTGGGGATGAAATTCACGTTCTATGACGATTCCTTGTCCTATGAAGTAAAGAAGTAGACCTACTATAATGTAATGTCGAAAGTTTACCTTCAAAAATATTTGAATATTTAACCATCAGAAGGTCTGCTGTGTCATTTCTGTACAACTACGTATATGAGCTTGAAGATAAATACAGACATTGTTTTCTGTCACTATGGGAGAACCTGCCCGTCACGAAACTGGGTTCATAAGCAGACTTGTAAGGTCACAGCATATAACAACTTAGCTTTCCATCATTATTGAAAAATCACTGATTGGTCCATAACATTAGATATTTGTATTTTTGATTGTCAAAGCAACAATGCATGAGAGACAAACAAAAAATATAAACCCACTCAACAATTAGATCACTGCACACAGCTAGCCTTTGGAGAAAGTGGAAAGAAGATATAAAAGAGGCATTGAAGAATAGAAATGTAACATTTTTAGATGGAAACAGAAAATGCCAGGACAGGGCATTTTGGAGAAAGATGCTCTCAGGCATCTGAACCCATACACTGAAATATAGAATGGGAACTGATAAAGAAATAAAGAAAGGTTCTGAAGACTCATTTTACCAGTGTTTTGAGCTGATTTTCTATTTATTTGCATGGAAAATATGGGGAAAATATATAAAGTGAAAATTGTTTTATGTAGCCAGAGCGTCCTCCAGACAAAAAGTTCTCAAGGCGGGTCCGTGAACTAATGTCTTAAAATTGATACTACCAGTCTACCCATTGATGCTTGCTTACAGTCGATTCAACACGAACGAACGAGGACCAATTCAAACTTGTCAGTGTATCATAGTTTTTAATTTTCCACAGGATTGAGAGATATGGCGGGACATTTTTTTATGATGACATGTTTAAATCTAACCACCAAAAATATCAATGTAAATAAAATAAAATTCCTTAGGTTTTTTACCATACCCATGTCAATCCTGAATATGTTCTATCCTTGTTGTAAAGGTTAATAGAATTTATGAAGGTTTCGTGTAAAAGCCTACATGAGAGGCCTTACTTCCATTATTGCTTGATATCACTGAACTAGATATATAGTCATTATTCCCAACTCCCTAACCCGCAAGTTAAGCCTTCATTCTCAAGCTAAATCTCTAAGAACTGTGCACATCATATCAACCTAATTACACACCCGACCATCTTCCGACAAACATTTACAGATCCTGCAGACACGACTAAAAGCTAGCGAAAGAACCTTCTCATATCTTTCGTCCCTACAGTATGAAACAATCTGCTAATAACATATAGGCAATCGACAACACTGAATGCTTTCAAAAGAAACTTAAAGACACATCCTTTTTGTAAGGCATATTAGCTATATAATGTGGCGTAATTTTTTTTATCTCCATTGTCCTATTTATTGTGATGCGCCCAGAGCCTCTGTTTCGTGGATGAATATGATATGATGTGCACAAAAAGTGTTCACCATTATTACAAAATACTCTGCGACAGCATTATTGTCTCTTGACGACTTGATGGCATAGAATTTAAAGTATTATCATTATCTCCATTCCATCAACCCGCAGCAAATAAAGAAGAAGAGCTTACCGGGGCAGTCAAATAAAATGTAATCGTCTTCTTGTTCGTCCAGTTGTTCCTGTAGCCATTCAAAATTTTGGGCTAGATATCTGGTGATAAAAAAAAAGGTGAAGAAACACAATTAAAGCAAATGATTTATATAAACTTCAAGCATCAACTTATTACAACACTTCATGCATGTGTGCAATCTTTCAACTGTCAAGCTATCATAATTTAAAACTTTGATTTTACTTTACAAAAAATCCTTGTCATTTTCTCTACACTTTCAATGACTCCAAACATGTCTGTTTATTAAAATGTGACATTACTCACTCCATACAAAAGATAAGTCCTCCATTGGGACCAAAGTTTAAGCTGGAGTCCTCCATAGCATCATCAATTTGAATCAGATCTCGGATATCTGGTCAAAGACACATTTTTTTATTCAAATAAAAATACCATAACTATATATATATATATATATATATATATATATATATATATATATATATATAATATACATATACAGGCAACATGCATCCTGGATTTGGGAGAAAAAGATGTTTTATAAACCTAACCCAAATTATTTTTAAATTGCCACCCATTTTTGTAACTTTAAAAAATTCAGTGTAACATCTTTGTATCAGTAATACTGAATAAAGAAAACAGAAGATCAACAACCTTTTCATTAAAGTTTTACCAGGTGGTTTATCAAATATAGCTATTAAATGTATTTTTAATAGATGAAAATTCCTTATTATGACATGCAAAAGTATTCATAAAAGAATATGAAAACATCTGTTCATTCATTCTTTTAATAGAACTCTGAGATCACCACATATGTTGGACAGTGGTAAATCTATGTGAAAGTCGTTTTAACAGATCGTACACAGTTTGCCAAATAAGAAAATGAATTCAGTAACTAAAAGTTAATTGATTATATAGCACACACAAAGTAAACGAATAAAAAAGACTGACGATTATGGCCTAAGAAAAAAAAGTTTTCTTTTTCCGTATATATTCGATGTACAATAATTTGCTTGATATCCTGAATGTACCATTTTTATTTTTAAATGAGTTAATCACTTACCAGCCATGACGTGATAATCAAAATACTCAGCTGCTGGATCAAGATTGACGACCTGGATATTCCTGTGTAACGTTTCACAATGCCTGGCCAAGTTACTGCAGTAAGTAGACTGCAATGTTAAAATAAAGTTTCTTATCAATACAAATGTATGAATGGTAAATACAAAGCATACAAACATGCTAAATTCAATGGGTAAAAAATGTCACATACAGTATACCGTTAATCAGACAGACAGTCTAACCTTAATACGATTGTTGGAAACAAAATAAATCTCTCTTTGTTTTCTAAATAAGAGATCCGACAATTCGTTATTCGACTCTGACACTCATTTTCGTCAACAATTTAGTACTTTGCAGTAATAATGTTGTCTGTTAATCGGACCTACTGCGCATCAAAGAGAATTCAGAGCAAAGAGCAAAATGATGTGTCCACATGGCCCTGGGCATCCAAATTTCATGCCTTGAATTGAATGATCCCTGAAATTTTCTATACCTGGGGCTCTAACAATATCTCCACTAACACCCCACCATCTTGTGGCTCCTTCAGTGACCCAAGGTATCAGCTTTTCCTCTTTCTCTGGTGAGGACAGTCTTCAGAACAGGTTGAATGAGATGGGACCCCCTCACTTTATGTGCCAGGGTAGTTTTTGGCACATTAAACTCTCTGGCTGCCTTACTCAGCGCCATCGAGTCGGAAATGACTGCATCATATACCCTTTGCATGTTTTCTGGACTTCCACTTTGTACTGTATTTTTCAATGATAATCACTGTCTGTTATACAGCTCCTCCATCAGTTAATTTTTACAATAAATTCTGTGAATCTATTAGCGTTGTTTTTCCATTCTGCTAAAGTGGATAGGAGATGGTAGTGGAAAGAAACAAGAGAAAGATAGACCAGCTTTAAGGTGTATTAAAACTAATGCAATGTAACTACAAAACAAAAACAGGAGGGAGAAAAAAAGACGGAAATAAAAAAATGAAGTAAAAATAAATAAATTGAATATTTTTTATAACGAAAAATTGTAATTAACCCATTAATACATTAAAATTACCATCCAAAACAACATCTTATCTGATAGATGTTAATTCAGTCTAATTAATACTAAACAACAAAACCACTTTGATGGAAAGAGAAAGAGCAGACAATAGAGTGATTAAGTCTAGATCCTAAAGCTTAGATCTAGAAGCAAAAATAATTCAATAATATATTTAACTCAATAGACATACAATATAAAATTACATAAGCAGACCTGCCACTCTAATTTTTTTTAAATCAGGACATAAACGTAAAAAAAATCAGGACATGAGCTATGTCAGATATAGAGTCGACCGGTCACCTAATCTCAAAATTAATAATAATAAGGACATTGTTGACGCTGGTTTCACCTTTTCCCAAGTAAAAATATCCATTATAATAGCATCCCCCGTCCTTGTGCCAATAAAACCTGAATTCTAGTACTAAATCAGCATTACAGTTGCCTCCTTCCCACTCATTGTTTACTATACTGGAAGTGGAAGACAGACTCACACTTTTCCTCTCTTTCTCATCAGTGGTCACTTATCTTGCTAATTATATTTTTCCTTTCACTTTCTTCACACACACATGCCCATTTTCCACCTTCTGCTATCCGGTCAGACATACGTGCATGACATACCTGTCAATCATCCAACCTCTATTCTTCCTTGCATTTTGTCTTTCACTTCATAAATTGCTCACTCCTGCTCTAAAACACACACTCATATATTTGCAATCACACAAGACACACACGAAAATGCTCTCTATTTCTCTCTTGTTACACACGCGGCGGACGACATTGCTCTCTTTTTCTTTCTCTGACACACAGGTGTAATCGCACTTTGCTGCCGGGGGTCATTGTTTCAAAGTTTTTAATCCCAACTTGATTTAGATCTATTAGATCTACTTGGTCAATTTGTGTTAAAGAATAAATTTTCTGAACGACAATTCGACCACCCTCTAGAGCAATGTGAAATAATAATGGAGTGCTACATGTACAGCTTGACGGGGAACCTCAAATAGTAACATTACCAAAAATATCATAGCATTGCATCATTGCAAAATAATCGTAAAATAAATTTCCCTGGCCTTATAAGATCTCAAGACTAGAATTAGGTCACAGCTTAACACAAAAAAAAGGCTCATTCAACCAAGCGCAATGGCTGCCACACACTAGTTGGCGTGAGGCTGCCCACGAAGTTTTTACAGTTCATGGAAAGTGTGACTTCTGACCAGGCCATTTCCAATCTATTGCATCAGTCGCATGGCAGTCATCTGGTATCACCCAACAATTTGACAACTTCTGGGATTAAGCAACCGCAGAAAGGATGACTCTTACGCATGACAGACGCTAGGACGACATTGCACGCACCAATGTGATAACATGCCAAAATATGTAAAATGGGTTGAAATGTTATGGTCGGATTCGTGTTAGTTCACTCTAGTTTGAAGCAGGTTACTTCTCCCAAGCTAGTGCCTAGTATTTACAAATATCCATTTGCGCCTGGGTTGAGCGGGGAAATCTCGTGTTAAGTGTTTTTCCCAACAACATCGGACCAAGCCCTAGCTTTGCTAGGAATTGAACTTGGGACCTCTTCTAGATCCCCAGTCCAGCAGCCCAACCACTCAACTACCAACACACACATAGCTTTTAGATCTATACTTACAATGTAGGCCTACATCACGTTAATCTAAGATAAAAATGACAATTTTTTGGTAAGTTCCTAGATCTAGATCAAGATATGGTCATGAAAATAGATTTTAGATAAAATATAATATGATTTATAATAGTAATAGTCCAAACAAAATTGATAATAGTGTATCTCATATTACTATAGTCTAGCTCTGGATTTTAATTCTAGACCTAGAAATATATCCTGGATAGATCTAAGATTTAGATTTAGATCTAGATCTAAAAATTTACATTTAGAATATCTAGAGCTAAATTATAGATTCATTACCTTTCCTGAACCTGCAGGCCCAATAACCAGCTGTGCATACCGCATGGTGCAGCACTTTTAAGGATCAGTCTGAGGGGGAAAGAACAGAAATAATAGATCTGGATCGAAATCGAGATCTATCTGTAATTTCATAGGTTTTGATTTGCACTTTCGTTTTCAATCTAACCAAACTACTCTTTCTTTCCATCAACAGAAAAGAGCCCCGTTTGGGATATTATTTCCTGAATGAGTACTCGAGTATTATAAAGATGTTTAGATGGAAATTAAACAAAAAATATACTATTCATCAAAAAGGTAACAGTCACATTTTGGCTGCGTAAGAAAGACATCTAATAGTTTTAGTTCGTTGAAAACCCCTTATTTTTATACATATTTATGCATCTTTGCTTAATGATTGGTTCAAGTTCTTGACATAATATCGATTATGGAATGTCATGTTGGAAATGATCACTATCGATATCCCGAAGTGAATAGGAAGTGACAGTCAGTAGTCAGTGAGGATAGACGAGAAATACTCAATCATGCCGGTAAGAAGATGTTTGCTAAAAATTATACAGAATGCAGTAAAACATGTCTAGTATTAAAGGCAGTATATGTTGTTCATTTATATTATCGTTAAGACATATATATCTCTGAAAGCTAAGGAATAAATAGTTTGCCAAACTATCGCCCCATGTCGCCATTTTCTATTTGGTCTTGGTCCATAATAACAATGCTTCAAATGCCCCTCCCCCTAGCCCCTAGGTATAGGGTGCACAACACTAATAATTATTATTCAGGATAAATCGAAATACGCTTACCATGGTGAGTAATATCGATGCCCTTTACCACAAATCTTTTAGAGTTAATGGAAACCCATTTCCTACTTTTTAGATAAAACTAAAATTAACCTGACTGAATAAATTTTATAATTTTATTAGCTAGCTTTAGAATCTCTAGGTCTAGATCTATATCCTCTTGGTGTAAATTATAAAGTATACAAACATCGCCGATTATAATTGGAATGCTTATATGCAACAGCCACTTAATTGGATCAATTCCTCGGGAACAGAATTCTTTCTATGAAAGTTTATTTGTTTAAGGAATTGGCGAATTTGGGACCAAAATGTTGACTTTCTGTTCTTTGCATATATTCGGGTAGAACGATCATTTATTTACAATTTTATGGCAGAAAAATGTCCATTTGACGTAGATCTATAATTTTTTTGTAATAAAAATGACGTTTTTGTATGGGGGGGTGATTTTTGGTGTTGGTAAACCTACAGTGTAACAGACCTAAAATCACGAGAGTCAAATTTGTATTGGTACTTAGACTATACTTACATTTAGAACGCCTACATATAATCAAATCTAGTCGGCTGAACGAGAGAGATGTCACATATTCATATCACGTTTTTAAGTCTTACTGTTAACAAAAATCAAAAGTACAAATTTCACCATCTTTATTTCTGGCACAGGGGATGGCAGCCATGTATGGAAAACAACATACACTCACGGCTCGATAATCCAAACAGATCAGATGGGATTGATTTTTTTTCTTTATATGTGCCCGATAATTCGGGATTCCGGATCCAAACACCTAATTTTGGAACAAGCTACCACATTATAGAGAGTTTAAATGCTTCATAAACCAAACATTCAACTGTTTGAGATAGCCTAACCAGCTTAACAACTCAGCCACAGATATTAAGATGATGCCCAAACCAAAGAAGATTCATTTTCTGAATTCAAGCCCCAAATGTTATACCAAGAGCACAGGGAACAACGCTAAAGTAATAGTACTTTTACAGTGATACTCTCGTGATTTTAGATCCGCTACACTGTAGGTTTACCAACAACAAAAATCTCTTACCCTGAAATGACCAGTTTTTTGTTTATTTCCTCTATTCCTATGCTTGTGCGTGTGTTTATATACGCTACACCTCTTACAGTGATAGGCCCAGTAATGAAATGCAACCTTGAAAAAATTGTTTTAATATTATTCATGTAGTAGTAATAGACAAACGTTTAGTGTAGTTCTCAAAAAAGTGTATTAAAGCCTGCGAGAGAAGAAGTTCTTGCCAGTCATGAACAGCATCGTTGCACTTTGTCCTCATAAAATGCACCAGGCCTTCATTACTGGGTCCTGAGGGCTTTCGCTGATTCAAAATGTGTCCCTTTGATCGGTGATTCGATAATCTGGACAAATTGCTCGAACGGAGGTGTTCAGATTACCAAGACTTCGACTGTATTATAAATATATAAACTAGAGTTTTTGTTTTAATTTTATTTGGGGGTGGAGGGTCTTTCCATTGTTTACATTTCCATATCTAGTAACGTAAACTTAAAATGATGATCATGATTCATTCATTTTACAGACATGCGTACGTGTACGAGAAAATCAGGACATGGAAGCGTGCCCAAAATAAAAAATTTTTTGAACATTTGAATTCTGAGAGGCAAGAAATTATTAAAATTGGTAGACCTATCAGTAATTCTTTGGTAAAGTTTGTAATTTAAAGAGTTTTGCCTCATTTTGTACTAACTACTTTACAAAACTTGCATGAGAACACTAAAACTCAAAAACGATTCTCACCCATTTTCAGGATTCTTCTTTGGCTAAATTCTAATCGACAACTTTGACATATATATATATTTTTTTCCTTCATATTTTTTCTGAAAGGCTTACCATTCCCAGTTTACGGATCCACCCAAGCTCATTGGGAACATGGCTCTCCTGCCAATGCGTACCAAGTTCAAAGGACCAGCACCCACAACAGGTCCAGGTAGGGTCACACAAAGATACAAAAGGAATATATTATATTAGATTATAAAAGGTCTAAAAATGTTATCCCATTATATTAGGGACATAGACTAGACATCATCATGATGAGGGGTAAATTGCAAATGTTTGTCTGTTATTCAAAGAAATAACAAACAAAACAGCTGAAAAATTCATTTTGTCTCAAAAGCAACTTTAATTATCAATCAGTATTTTGTCATTTTTTTAACAATTATTATATTATATCTGCTGGTGAATCATCCTTTCCTTCCCAATCTCCCCATATAAATTCTCTTATTAGATCTAACACCCTGAGATCACCGCCATAGTGGACAGGGTTTATTTCAAAGAAACGAAACAAAATGTTAGACCTTTAAAACAGAATTCTGAAAAGAAAGTAAGACATTATTGCATAGGCAACTGCACTTCTAGCTCTTGATGGCAGAAAAACACTGAAAGTCCTTGCTTCTTGGTAGCTGTTGTTTTATACTATATATAGCTCTTGTATTCGTTTTATCCAGATGGTAGCTTTTCTCTTTTGAAAACTACACTCTTAATAAGAAAAATTAATTAGATTTGTCCATACATCTTTAATCAAGGCATCAAGCATTGCAGACATTAAATACTTTCTCAGTACAATATTGTATTACAAATTGCTATGTTCTGTTCCATTCTAGTCCATCCAAAATGATTTTCAAATTTTGTTTCTCATTTTTATAACAGATTATGACATTATTGATGAAGCCATTTATTTCTTCAAAGCTAATATTTTCTTCAGAAATTATGAAATCAAGGTAAGATCACGATATTATATTATATTATTATATATTAATCAAGAATAGACTAGTTTTTCCCTTTTGTCTCTTTTCACATTATAACACAATGAATATTTAAGCAAAAGTTTTGGCATATCTGACTATCCGCAGTGAGTTTTTATAATAAAAAAAAGTAATATTAGTATTATATTAATATAAAATTACAAATAATCTTTTAAAAATTGAATTTTGCCATGTAAATAGTTTTTCTCTCACTTACTTTTATAGAAATAAACAATACAAATATGTATTTCTATAAGTTCCCCAGTAGTCTTGTATTTTGCATTAACTTTAACACTTATCATGCCAATGCGCGACCACTTTTCGTACTGATGCGGGCCCATGCAATTGCTAACATTTACTTCAGTACATTATGGATTTACTACAGTTTGCCGTTATTTTTGCATTTCGAATAGTTCTGAACAAAGAAGAAGCGTTTCCGTTTAGACTGCTGCTTTAACTGTAGCAATCGACCGGAATCTTTAGTCACTGCGATTTTTCAAAGTTTCGCTTTCTCTTTCATTGAAAATCCACAAAAATGGCATTCCAATTTATGGAACCGCCTCATCAATGCCACTCAACAAGACAGTGAAGAAACAAATTCAGACTCTGAAAGTGACATAGAAATGATTTTGAACCTCCTGCACATGGATTTAGATAATCTTAGTGACCCTGGAGATCCTGATTTGGACTTAGATCTAGATCTAGATAGGTCATCAACGTCAAGTAGGCCTGGTGGTGGACTAGGCAACTTGTCTACGCTCTTGAAACCAATTGAGGTGGAGGAACTCACTGAATATACAGGTCTAAAAGTAGATCTAACAGAGTTATGCTCCTTAGCTTAGTAGGACAGTAGTTTCTCTAGTACGGAAAGGGTTAATGAAATTACATGCAAACTTTCACGTGTGTGAATGTCAACTGAGTTTTATGTTATTTTTTATCCTGTCTTTTTCTTTCCTTGTGACAGAGTGAGGCCGATAGAACTCATCTACATCACCCTCTATATAAGTGAATGCCTGAAAAAAAACTTCAGAAGGTTTGTTTAATATCATTTTTATACGAAATAGCTCCTTGGTTGTTTTCTTCTCTACATTAGTTTATTTCATGCTTTCATTAGTGACCGCCTAAATGCCCGGTACTTGGGAAGCAGACAAAAAGGGCATTTAGGGCGAAAGAAGATCCAGGGGCAACAATTTGAGGGTAGGCCTATTTCTGTGACGTTGGGTTTCCCTAGTGACTTGCCAATTTCGTCCAGGATATGAAGCTTCTTTTGTAAATTACTTCCTAGTTTATACATTTTTTTTTCAAAGGTGTAGATCTGTATCTAGCTGTGCAAAATTCAAATTGTTACTATGGAGGCTAAGAGAAAAGGACCTGATCAATTTTTGCTTCCTCATTAACTGGCATAACCGACACTACAATGACATAATTTATTTAATCACGAGACCTATGACTTAAGTAATTATAATACAAATTTGATGAGAAAAAACTGGATAAAGAAGAGCCTCATCCAATAGGACCAATGTGTGAATAAATTAGCACAAATCTTACAACTCCTTGATTCATAATCCTCATGTTAAAATTAAGACAACAGACAGACAAGGATAAAGATTCATAGTCATAGCCAGGTCATCTGTTTTTGGAAAAGTCAGCCAGCTGTACGAAAAATTTATTGCGAGAAAAAGGGAAACCTGGAAACCATTACGGTTTTTATCGCTGGGGTAGTGAGTGCGCGGATGGGTTGACCATCTCTCGCCACGAAGATCCGAAGTCACATTGGATACGGCCAATACAGCAATAAAACTGTGCACATCTTATCGCGATGAGTGTCCGGTCTAAAGACGCCAGGTGATTGCGTAAAAACTTACGACATCAAGAAAGAGATGTGGGTGGAGTCCGGAAAACTGTTCAATTCTAATTGCTCGATGACAAACCAGTGATCCAATGGGACAAAGGATGTGCTGTACAGTGGGTGGAGTTATGAAGAAAGATTGGTCAATGTTTAGTACATTAGGGCCTACCATGGATAAGTAATGAAGGTGGGTGCAATGCATGGCACATTGTTTACGGGCATACGCCTATTACATTAGCGATCGGAATACATGTATGATAAAGACAAAATAAATATTTAATCAATTACAGATGTATTTTATGATGCTTTGGAGAAAAAGATACATGCAGTTGTCGTTGAGACCGGACATTGAGGCGAAAATCTTGGTTTTCAAACGGGCAATTTCTATAGAAAAAATACTGTTTCACTGAGATGGCGGGCACTTAGGCGGTCACTACTGTATACACAAATTTTCAGACCAGCTGCTGATCGAACGTTACAATATTTCATTTCTTAATTTTTTGCTGTGGCATGAAAAAGTTTTACAAAAATCTTTTATTTAAGAAATTAATGATAATTCTCTGTGTGTGTTGTTTTTTTAAGCTAAATACTTCAAATATTCCAGGTTGATCCCTGAAATGTTTTGCTTTTGACCAGGATTCATTCAGCTTTATATTAAAAGAGTAATCCCACACTTTATCTTTCTCCTGTTGTTTATAATAGTCAGTGAATATCTTATATCTAGCAGTTGGTGGGTGCTGCTGGTAGGTCCTACTTCTTTCCTTTCCTTTTTTTTCTTCCATCTTTCATTATGCTGTTTCCTCTTTTTTCACCCTGAGATCACCATATATGGTGGGTGAGTAAATTTCAATGACACTCTTGTGTAACTAGCTGTAGTTTATTAATCCCAAACTTTCTGAACTCTTCACTTAAGATACTCAGTTTTTTTTATCACAATTTCTTGATCATCTTTCCCGTTTACAGTGTTCAGCTCTGAACCAAGGAGAGAAAGAGATGTACACTCTAGGTATTTCCAACTTCCCCATTCCAGGAGAATCAGGCTTCCCTCTAAATGCTATGTATGTCAAGCCTAGCAACAGAGCAGAAGATGGTAAAACCAATAATTTAATTATATCTATTGTTGCCAATTATCATCATTAATTTTTTTTAAATCATCCTTTTCCTACGTATGACTGTGTTTTGCGTTTGGTGCCAAAATTTAGCCAAAGAGACGGTTTTGTTGTGATGGGATGTTGTCTTCCCCTTGTGGTTCTTTTTTCTTTCTTCTACTTCTATTGGTTATTTTTACGTTTTTGTTTGAGCTTTAATTACTTTTCTACTCGCTTTTCTTTAATTGTTCTTTTTTTTTTTCATTGGGGTTAGAGGGTTGTTTGTTTGTTTGGAGGGGGGTTGCTTGTGGTTGGTTAGTTTTGTTGTATGCGAAGCGTTTTGGGGGAGTTTTAGTGGTATCAAAAAGTAGTTTCTTATCTTAGAAGTAGAAGGAAAAAAAGTCCACCCGTTGACATGAGTCATGTCATCTTCACATCCTTTTCAGACACCATGCGTGCCTACCTTCAGCAACTCAGACAGGAGACTGGAGTCCGTTTGCTGAAAGTTTTTGAGAATGACAAACCCAGCAAGGTAAATTTGTCTGTCTGGTAGTATTTTATGAATATTAAAATTTAACTTTTTCAGCGACTGGCATGTGAGGACCACATTTTCAGGGTTTTCTGTCGGGCACTGCTCAATCGACAGGTACGATCACGGCTCTGGCGGCTCCTTTTCGAGTTGAGCGGGGCATGTTTGCTTCTCGTGTCAAAAATGAATGACGGACCCTCCTTAGTGGTAGGACTCTTCAGTCGTCTCCCTTGACTGGCGAGGGCACATATCTGTGCACGGCAAGCCTCGTTATTGAATTGCTTTCACCACTAAGTTTTTCTATGCTGATATCCTGTGTGTTAAAAACTATATTATGTATTGAATTAGTTGCGTTGTTTTCTTTTAATGAATCTATTTTATTTAAGAAAAGTTAATTGTGAAAGTAAAACTCATTTCCATTTAAATATTAGCAACAGCAGTTAAACTTCTCCACACACCCATAAAGTTTGATGCCATTCTATTCATGAGATTAAGTAACATTTATTTTTTTTTTAATGTTTATTGTTTGTAACAGTCAAGTCACATCTTTTTTTCTTCTTTTTTTTTCTCCTTTTAGTGGTGGATGTGTTTTGCCAAAAGGAAGTTCATGGACAAAAGCTTATCTGCTCCTGGTTATTAAAGCCTTTGTTTTCCAACATCTTTTCCATGTTGAATAAGTGAATATTTTATTGAGAGAGAGAGAATAGAATGTCAGACATGATTCCATGTTTTGTTGTCAGAAATATTTATTGAACAGAAAAAGTCGGAAAAAAAGAAGTTGGGTCTTTTCATACTGTGTTAAGGTTTGGGTTTTTTTCAGGATGTAGTGAATTTACATTATTTCAGTGTAGTAACACTTTGGGATAAATCGATTTTCTGTTGGGTATTCTGTTTTTGTCTTCATGTTTTGCATTTTTGTTTTTATAAATGATTAGTTTTTGCATGTCAATGCTATGGGATGATATTTCATCGTGTATACTTTTATGGCATATAATATGATATCAAATTAAAATGTATTATATATACCAATAAACATGTTGTTGTGGGTGTGTATGTGAGTGAACTCAAACAAGCCTGCTCCTATTCATTGCGTTTAATCCATAACTTGATCCAGGAAGATTGTCTTGTCGCCTCGGACTGCTTGATTTTAAAGATTACAAACGTATCTTGTGATACTTGCTGCATTTTTTTTTTTTTAGAAAGGGACTTTACTGTTTAATTATTCTTGTACTCATCTGTTATTATAAATAAAAGAAAAAATAAACCTTTCCAGAGCTTATTATTTATTATCTTATTAAATATTATTTGGTTATGGTTCAGGGTCTGTCTATCGTGGTGTTACATATTCTAATAGATCAAACAAGTGGTGTGTGTCGCCGCATTTTCTCAATGTTGATGTCTTTCCTGTTCTCTTGTAACAGCATTTGTGTTGACACTTTGATTTGTGGACGGTTGGCAGATGTAGCTGCTATGTGTAGGTCCTACTTCTTTCCTTTCACTTTTTAACGTCTTTCTTATTTCACCTTGCTGTTTGATGTGTTTGCCATCAGTATCAGCCAACCCTGAGATCTCCGCATATCATGGACTGGCTAAATTTCAATCACACACCCTTTCGGGGGCCTGTACACGTACAGTTGGTTCATCGACAAACTACGATATCGAAAGGATGGCGGGAATCCCGTCAATAAATCTGAGCTTGGAAACGAGCAATCCTCTCGATATCGAAGAGTTCTCAGTCAAGGCACCAGATATTTTCCCGCAAGCGAACTGAAGGATGAGCGACGGGTGGCGACAAGGGAGTGACTTTTTTATGTTGCCGCAGGTGGAGTTAAAAATGCAGTCTAAAAATTACCTAATTATAAGCCGAATCAGAAAAATAATACGATTTTCTTGATCAGCGACCCAAAATTAGTTAAAATTACGCTGGGAACGCAGTTTAATGCCGGATTACCAAGTTAAAATTTTGTGTGTTTTGTTTTGTTTTTGTTGAGGTTTTGAATTTCGCACCAACTAGCTACAACTAAAGTAGAACAGTCCAAGGACTGACAGTTTAAAGATAAAAACTGTTCGTCTGAACGGAACTTTTTGTCGACAAACTGTCAGTTCAACGTGACCCAGATCTAGCGCCTGTCGGTTAAACTGTCAGTTTGTCGATAAATTTGCTGGACTTTTAAAGGCCCCTTAAGGGTGCATACACACCAAAAACTACTAACTGTGCCGAAGCCGAGCTGCAGAAATATCTGCTCTTGATTGCTTCAAAAGTTACAGAAAGTTTACACAAAAGCAGTGGCCTCACCACGCAGCTCGTCACGGTTTGCTTCAAGCCGCGATAAATGCCTGGGTATTGTTCGTGGCTCGTAGCTAGCACGTCAAACTGACCTACTTCTGTGCTGGTTAAATTTAGCGCATATTAGGCAACAAATGCTCAATTGCTCGCTTACAGCTCAACTGAAGGCACTACAGAGTAAACAATGAACATGGACGATGAAAAAACCCTTCAGTTGATTTCTTTACTACAAGAATATCCATCATTATGGAAAACAGAGTAAAGATTTCATGAACAGAGATGTGCGGAGAAAGAACTTAAATGAGATTGCTGCACAAATGAATAAGACAGCCACCAATAAATCATCGTTTGATCATTTATTTAGATTTTATTCATATTCATTCTATTTCAAGGCACTCTATTAGACAAAGAAATTGCACAGAGAAATTTACATAATATTCAATATATATAAAAAATAATATGAATATTACACCCTAGCAAACAGTATCGACATATCACTTGCATCTTGTAACTGATTTCTTTGATGCATTGCAAATGAAACCATTCATCAGTGATCTCATTCTCAGATGAAAGGCATATAAAAGAATGAAAGGAAAGATGTAAGACCTATCGCTCTACTATAACTAGCATCCGCCAACCTTCCATGAACAAATATCCTGTGGTGTACCATTCATGAATGTTGCTATACATGCACCACATATACTGATGCACACAAACTATTTAACTGTATGGGCATAGCTTTAGTAGATAAAACGTGTGAAATGGATTGTCTGTGATGGATTAGTGGTTAGCACACTTTTACATCACCAAGAGATAAGTTCATCTGATTAAATTTATTTATGTCACGTTGCAGTGATATTTACACGACCCATGCAATATATGCCATGACCAAAGGGTGAATTATAAATATGAGGGGAAAATGGTAAGATAAACGACAAGTGAAAGGAAAGAAGTAGGACATATCACAAGGACCCGTGAAATGTTTGCCAAAAAATTCAAATACAATGTCTGTATCAAATGAACTTTAACGACACACGTTAGCATGCTGCTATGCTTGGCCAGCCTTCCCTAGTCTCTCATGAACTGACGCAATTGCTTTCTCACAGGAATGCTTTACAAGTGATTCCGGCATCTCATCCACACTCGGTTCTCCTTTTGTCTAACGAATTAACAGTTGCAATGGTTCATTTCTACTCTTTAGCTAAGTCTCACTTTTTTCCTTACTCATCAATAATGTTACAGTTACAGATGTGAAAGACATGTCAGTCATGTTGAACTAACTACTAGTACAACAAATATCTTCATCATGAAAAGGAAATAGCAGGATCTTCATGACTAGAAATCACCAAGACCTCATGAAACTTATCGAGTAAAGCCTGTAACATTGATCGATGCAAACTTTCATAATACATCATTTCCTCTAGATGATGTTTGCCGTTGAAGTAGGGACAGAGTTTGGCAAACAGCTGCAGATCCTCAGCATCTTGAGCAGCTGAACAGGCCAGGATTGCCTCTTTGATCTGTGGCTTCAGCTCATTCAGGAGAGAGTCCTGTCAAAGGGATTAATAGATATTTATTTATAGGAGAAAAATGTGTATGCACTGATCTGTTGTACTAATTTTTATAAAGTAAATTTCATCCATTTCAAAATTTTAATCTGGAAACAAACGTCCTTCGGAAATGATGTCCTCAGCAGACACTTTGAACATGACAACGTTTTGCGTGTAACCAGAAGCTATCATTCAATCATTGTTTGATTAAACACTTTGGTTGCCAATTCAATTTAAGTAGGAATAAAAAAACTTCCGGTGGAGCTGTGGTTGCCATGTCCGGCTTAAGTCAAAGTCATAATACAGCCCAGAAAACATGGATCATCAATTTAAATTTTAATTGTATGATTGATTTTTTCAAGTGATTCCACCAACACTAAAACCGCCTACAGTAAAGTTCTTTGAAGTGTTGAAGGCCATTACGACCCATAGAGCTTATCCCACTCCCAGGGATGTGAAGAATGAGTGAGAACCTCTTTTCATTCTTGTTTCCCATACTCACACCTCTCTCTCTCCTTTCTTTCTTCCGTCTTTTTCTTCCTTTGTTTTTCTCTCTCTCTCTCTATCTCTCCCCTTCTCTCTATCTCTTTCCCCACCTTTTATTACTCTACAAATTTTCATATTTATATTTCATTCTAGATCTGAACCTTCCATTCTCGCTCATTCTTCACATCCCCTTCTACTACGTTTCTTATCATCACTGTCTTTTTCTTTCTTTCTTCCTCCTTTCTGTTTTTCTTCTGACATGCCATTGTGTGATGCCTGAGATAGTGCTTAGATCTAGATTTGAGATATTTCTCGTTTGTTGTCTGGCGAAGGTTATACCCTAAACATCACATGTTTGTTCTGTCTTTATTAGTGGAGTTGACACTTATTGTCATATTTCGCCTTTTTGACTGTAGTCAACTTTAGTTTTACAATACGTGCAGAACACCAGGCCTGGATTAGCGAGTTTTCTAATGTAGACAGACACGAAATCTCGATTCCCATCCTTCTCCTCTAACCAACTCCATCGAAATTTATTTCTCACGCCATTTTCTACAGATTTAATGTCTGAATTCCCATCAAAAAGTCCAGAATTTCCGACATGATGAATGTTTCACAAGTTAAAGGTAGAGATCTAGATTGATATGTAGTCGTTAACAAAGCAAAGCGTCAAATCGAACTGAGACTAAGACTGAAACAATGCCTGAATCTCAATCTCAAACAGAAGTTTCAACCCAGAAATCGAAATTTTAAAACTCATTTCTTCCGACATTCGTCATTTCTGCCATTTAAATCGCAAATGTCTGAAAATATTTTTTTTTCTCTGTTCAGTGGAAAAATGTCAGAAATGTCTGCAAATTCAGCAAATGATAAAACTGCCGGCATTCTACCTAAAGGCGGAGAAATGGAAAGTCCGAAATAAGCAAACGAAACCATGGGTCATAGCCTTGAGTTTCTCCCTTACGTACCTGGAGTCTGGCTGAAGCCTTGAGCCCTCTCCAGGCATGGCAAGTCCGATAATGGGACCAGACGACGGCGACTTGGACAGCTGTGTCATAAACGTGTTTGGGTTCGTGACGCTACTCTCTCCTCACTGTTCACACTGGCCACGTCCGACATGCTGGTTTGTGTGGTCGTATGACGGCGTTGTCATGTCTCCCATTAGCACAGACAGGTACGGTTCTTCTACGACCTGCAAGTTGGATTCAAAGATTGAAATAAAATGTTTGAATTACTCTAAAATTAGATGAAAACACTTACTTTTTAATTAAAGAAGGCGTTTTCTGTAAAAATAAAAGAACTTATACTTATGGTTGGTAAAAGTTCCCCCAAGGCCATTACAGCCCATAGAGCCGGAGCTTATCCTGGTTTTCATAATGTGAAGCGGAACATATAATTATGATAAGATTCACCTCCTAGACAGAATGCTAGTCTGACGCAGATTTTTACTCCCAAGCTAGCGCTCGTACCTATTTGCACCTGGGTCGAGTTGAAAAAACTGTGTGTTACGTGTCTTTCCCCCTCTTCCTTATCCTGGTAAATTTCTTGCCCTATTTTGCCATGAACTCAATACATAGTTATTCATTTGTTTTATCGGGGTTCTCTTCCTTCTTTACTCACATTGTTTTGTTGTCATTGGCCATGTAAACTTCTTCATCTTTTTGCTTGCCACAGTATCCTTCGTTTCATTTCTTTCTCATCTAGTTTTCTTCTCATCCTTAGTTCTCTTTTCTTCTAGATTCCCTATCGCAGTAATCATGCTTGCCTTTGATTTTTGATAAACTTACTATAAATATGCATTTGCCTTTCTCTCATTCTTTTCCAACACACACACACACAGACACACACACAAACACGGACTCATAAATCATCCTCTCAAGCACACAAAATAACTGCTTACCTGTACACTGGACATGGACGAATTCGCCGATTTGGCTGAAGAGTCACTGGTCAATGGCAATTTCTCTTTCTTCCTGGGAGGCACCAAGTTGACATACACGTGGACCTGGTTGAGCAAACGATGCTGTAACATCCACACTACGGCCTGAAGAAGAAAAGAATGTTGTCCTTAAAACTGTGTTAGCTACCAACCTCTTCAAATTGGAAAAACGACTCTGAACGCGCAGACTCAACTTTAACTCTAACTGGCACAACGGCCCATAATATTCCAAATGACATTGATCATTTAACTTTAATTAATTCACTTTAAGGTTAATAACATTAACTCCGTCAATCGGTAGCCTGCCTTTCTTGCGAAGTGCGACGGTAGCTTTGTAAACCCAGAATGGCATCTCCAGACCTTCGCCTCAAACTGTCTGAGTTTCTGTCAGTAACGTTTAGTTTGTTTGGGTTTTTTTTTAAATACAGTTTACCCTCAAATATATATATATATATATATGTACTTTTCAAGTTAAATACAGACTTATGCACTCAAAGCCAACAAGAAAAGACTACAGCAGCTATGAACTAAATTTCATACAGTAATTTTTTACAACAAAGGTGCTAACAGCCAACCATATAAAAAAATATTAACACTGAAAGAATTGAAATTGCAATAATACTTTGAAAGTCAGAGAAGCACACTTTCATAAATAAAACAAAAACGAAATAAAGCTTGTCAACAACTGCGAAATACTAATTTCAGTCTATAAGAATGAAAAAAAAAAAATGAAAACTTCTTGCAAAAGAAGAGAAATTAAATCGAAAAGGTCCTTGGCAGTATAAAAATACCCGCACGAACTGTTTGTTCGCTTCAAGTCAATAAAAGAGTGGTTATCGCATGTATTCATTGAAGGCCACAGTGTCGCAGATACTGATAATTATGCAGGCCATCATGAAAGAATTCTTCATAATATTTGGAGAACTTCCAGAAGCGACTGCAATTAGATATCCCCGCCATCCATTTGTGATCTCTGGCATTTGTATACATACATTCAGATTTTGTCAATTGCTCAGGTTGAATTAAGAGAAAACAACAAGATGGAAGTGAAAGGAAAAAAGTAAGACCAACCCTGACTACATACTACAAGTAACTCTTGCCAACCACCTACACAAGAAAAGGAAACAGAATGTTGAAGCAAAGTAGAGCAAGCTAGAATACAAAACAAAGAAGGCATGACAATGAGTCATAGATCTACGTGACACCTGGGCACTCAAACTCACACACTTGGCCAAAGATAACACGAGTTACTTGTTAAATCATTCACCGTAATAAATTTGCAAACACAAAACAACGATCAAAAAGAAAACCACAACTACCTGTTTGAATTCTTCCACCTGGTCAAAATGAGTCATGGATGCCACCACGTCATGAACACAGCTCGGAAATGCGAACTGCGACATCTCCTTCAACAGGTGAAGACGGGGAAACCGAGTGGAAAATTCATGACACAAATCTGACTTGACCTGCAAGGCAGAGTAAGAGAATGAGTAGGAGGAAACTAAAGCATAAATTGTGGATAAAGTGAACTGCTTCATTTCCATCATTCACAAAAGAAAAGCCTTGATTTCAAAAATGTGTAAAACACCGTAATTTGCACCAATTTCATATTACACAATTATGGACAACAGTCATTTTCATTGCGAATATTTAAGTAGAATTGTTTCTATTTCATTACGGTCAAAATAATATAATATAGAAGGAAACAACTTGCAGGAGTATATAAATTTCCTCAAGGAGGAAAAATGATTGCGTTGATTTCATCATGGGTAAGGGCAAAGAGTTAACATAAGTTTCAACTTGGATATATATATATATATCAAATATTTCTTTAAGGTAATCTCTGTGTCAAAGTATTTTCCATGTACAAAATATCTATTGTATATATGACATTAAAGTCCCAATGCCTTTCACTGAGATGATAGGATAAGTTAAGATGTCTTTATTTGTCCAGAAGGAAATCTGCTCTGGTGACATTTTAAATCAACATAAATTACAATACAATTCATGTCTTTCACTCTCACTATATTATCTTCCATTATCAATTCCCGACTAAAATCAATACATTACAAAACCGTCACTTTATGAATATGGACAATTAAAAATCATATTGATGTTCTAAAAATCTTTGTAAATTGTTATCACAGACACATCAATAAGTAAATAATGAATTTAACAACACACACAAAAAATACAATCATCTAAATACGTACAGCTAAGTTAGCAGAGGGTGACATCACATATCGGTTGGTTTGGCACAGAGGATAGATAAGCATAGCAAAGCCCCAGTAGACCATCTGGCATACCAATTGGTAGATCTGAAAATAACACAAAATGATGCAGTCAGAAACATTGTAATAATTCTCCAAGGTCAAATCAAAATCAGGGTAACCAGATTGTTTCAATGGAAAGGGTTTTAAAAAGGGGCATTTGAGTGTGTGTGTGTGTGTGTGTGCATGTGTGTGTGTGTGTATGCATGTGTGCGTGTGTGTGTACATGTGTGTGTGTGTGTGTGCCTATTGTCATACAGTTTAGCAGGGATAGATGTACATTGTTGTGGGTGTGTGAGTATAATATGTATATATATGCGTTGATCAAATCAAATACTTACTGCCTTAGGCAGATAGTTCATTTTATAGGACTTGAAAAAAGTGATAAACGACAATAAGTGACAACTACACCAAAGAACACACAGCAAACGTGACATTTTTCTTATTTTTTCCCGTCTTCTTGTGTAAGGTTGTCACTAACTGTCGTTTTCCCTTTCAATGTCACTCCACTGTGGCTCCTTTAGCATATGACACAATTCAGACATAAACTCTGAGTGTCTGAGAGACAAAAATTCCAACAAAACAATGGACAACAACAAAAAACATGGCTACATTTAATCAGTGATCTAAGTGTCCTATAACTATTGCCGTGCCAGTAAACTAAACTAGTGGTAGTCATCTTAACTTGAAATTGAAATCATGAGCAGCTTTGCTAGGCCGAAAGTTGTGTCCTTGTAAAAGGCAACTTACAGTGTGGATGCTAATAGTTACCAGCAGTAATATCATTAGTGATACCTAAGACATAAGAGTGATGTCACCTGATACATTTAAAGCCAGGAAATTTATCAGTTATATATTGAAATTTACCCCATTCATCATGTGTTGTGATCTCAGGGTGAATTAGGAAGAAACAGCAAGATGAAAGATAATTGAAAAAGGAAAGGAAAAGAAGTCGGGCCTACCAGCAGCTCCTCAAGTGTCCACAATGATGCTAGGAAAGCAGGACAAACCTCAGCTCCATGGAACTCAAAGCCTCAAGGAATCTTCTTTTTATTCCATTATATATTATAATATCACATATCATAAACTGACTGTAACAACAGCAAAAATGTAGTGTGATAAAGATAAAGATAACGCAAAGTAAATTGTAGTGTTGAGGTTATTTTTATACAATGAAAACTGGTGGAATAAGTTGCCTTCTCACCATGATGATAATACAGTTTTAAGAAATCTAAAAAATTGAGAAATAAAGACATAATTTCCCTACCCTAGTTGGGCTATTGCAGTCCCTTTCAAACTCAAGCAATCAATGTCCCTTCAATAATGACAAAAACTCAAAAGGATCTTGTTTAATCTCTATTTTTCTAAATGTACACTATTAAACTAAAATAAAACTTTCTTCTTCAACACCTCGTGAAAGTATTAAGAACTTATGTTTTTTATGAGATTTGGTGCTATACAAATATTCATCATTATCATTATAATCGTTATCATTATTATATACTAGAAGATTCATGAGACATTCTATGGCTGCCTGGTAAAAATAGTTAAGACTGACCTGCGTCATACTCAAGTCAGAATCAAGTGCTAAAGTTATCAGATTCTTCAAAGGGAGGTCATCTTGATGATACGGACCATGCATGGGCTGCTATCCAAGGGGAGGAAGTTCAACAATTCCTTTTGGACATGGTCAGTAAAATTCCATGGTAATGGACGGACGTAGGAAAGACATCTGCAAAACATGCAAGAGTGCAGCGTGTGATTCAAATTTGATTTGGAAACAAGTTAACAGTAATAAGCTACAATAATATGATGAACATTTTGGTTGCTAGCTTCGTCTATGTCACAAACATGCCGTTTAGCTCAAGTTGCGTGTGCAACACATGTCGGGATTATAAAAAATATGACCTAGAAAACAAAGAAAATAAAGATGGATTTACAGTTTGTTTCTCCCGCACAAGTGCAGGCTCACCGACCGTCCATTATTTATCTCCCAGCAGGCCATTTCATTCAAAATTCAACGTCCTTCTCAACTCCCAGAGAAGCATACAGTACACAAGCCTGTTAGGCTTTCCATACTAATAGTCTCACAAGATTTTCTCTACTTATGGCTGGGTACTCATTCACATCTGAGTCAAGTGAGGAAAGTAGAGTGAAGTATCTTTCATATATAAGAGTACAACGTTGTGAACAAAAAACCCACCTGTACCAGCTGTGGGGCAGTGTCGTCGTGATTACAAGCTCACATCACAACACTACAGATCAGCTCCAATGCCTCACAGGAAAATAAAGGATACAAGCATGTTACATCCTGGGTAATACCCCAAGTACTATTGGATCAGTGAGTATTCAAGACTGAGGCTACACACGTTGTGTGGCGGTAAGCCTACTACTTCAAGTTTTAAAATTATAAAACCTGTTTAAAAGGGCACTGAGGTGAATGAAAATTCTTCACACCGACAATATGATCCAAACTTTATTCTAGCAAACTCCAATCATCAGTGAATATGCTGCAAATACTTAAATCTAATTAAATGAACACAAGACTAAAGATTTATAAACTTATAGGTGTTGTTGATATTTACAGGTTACAGTCATTGTCAGATACATTTAATACTGATATATTTCACAAATGCAACTTAAGGTATACATATATATACACCTTAAGCTGACATTTCTAAAAGAAAAAGTGAGAGAAAAAACCAAATATCTTTCAGGTTAATATACTGATATAATGTGTAATGCGCTGAACTCATCTGCTAACATAACCCCCACTGATCTTTCCAGAAGCTGAATTTGCTAGATCACATGCTTACATCATATATATTACTCAACTTACCGGTAAATATGTTCCAAGTTGATATTTCTACCAGGTATGTGTACTGTGTGAATCTTGTGCGGCAAACAAAAATTTATCTCCACCCATTGGTTTAAGTGAAACAGAACGTGATTGGAATTTTTCAAGCTGTCAAAAATTGATTTCAGTTCTCCACCAAGTCGACTGCGGTGAACAATTAGTATCATGGGAGGTTGTGTACTTTCTTCTTTGGAAACAGATGCCTCCTCTAAGGTCGACATCATTATCTGAAATGGAAGTGTTCGATGTACTTATCATATACAAAAATAATAATTTTTCACCCGTGTTC
This sequence comes from Doris montereyensis, assembly GCA_037039925.1. Classification (NCBI taxonomy): domain Eukaryota; kingdom Metazoa; phylum Mollusca; class Gastropoda; order Nudibranchia; family Dorididae; genus Doris; species Doris montereyensis. The sequence goes on along the minus strand of JAXRKP010001561.1, from coordinate 9,776 downwards.
ACACTGAGTAATTACAACACAGCCACCATAAAGTTTTTTAAACATGATGCACAGAGCTTTAAGACTTCTAGTCCTGTCTGTCTGACTCTGCCTTTCTCTATCACCAATAGTTGGTGAGACATAATAATGTCCATAATTGCATTAGAGGAATAATATCTGGCTTAAATTTTCAAGGGCAAGCCATATTTTCTAGATTTTCTGCAATATAAAGTGACTATAATATCATTTTACATTTATATATACAGTATATGAGTCAACAAAGTCACAGCCTGTGTGTTGCAATCTTTTAGCATGCTTACAGCCAAGATATTGATAAAGTTAATTTCATATTATAAACAAAACATCAATATCGTTAGCCAAAAACTCAATTACTAAGACTTAAGACTATAACTTTATACATTATTCTCTTAGGTGCACTTGTGATCATACATACTTTGGCCTCTTTGGTGAGATACTGGCAGCGTTTCTCTTCATGGGCGATGGCAACGGTGATCTGTTTGGCAAGCTCCTGATAGCAATTGACCACCGATTCTGGTACAGTCGCCCTAACAACAAAAACAACATTCACTGACAGTATGAAGTGCTGCTTTGAAGCGGAACTCTGAGTGCTTTGAACATTGCCTTCTCTTGATTGATTAAGGAGATACATTGGATACCCAACGAATCGCACATCGTCAATTTCAACACTAAATTTATTGCCGCATGACTTGTTGGAAACGCTCAGGAAATTGGCCAGAGTCTGGTCCTTGAAGCCAACGAACTGACCGTTTTTTATGAATGTTTTCACACCCGATTTGCCTTTTTTCTCATCTTTTGAAATAGATCTGTCCTTGTTTTTTATCACATACGGCTTTTTGCCATCAAGTTTGATTTTTGGTTTTGATTTGTCATCATCTTGCGTGCTGGGATATCGAAAAAAGTAGTTTATGACCTCTAGTTCAGAGGTCGCCAAGAGGACGGCAAGTGGATTTAAATCGTCACTCATCTTTCAATTGAACACCTGTAATAGAGATGAAAGAATTTTTTTTTAAATCATACCAACGCTCTGACAAGACCCTACCAGGCAGAGCATGAGAAAGAGTTGTCATCATTTTGATTTGTTACATACTATGCCTAGTCATTATTATACCTCCGCATAATAATATAGAATAAAGAGCGTTGTCTAGGCAATTTGGTAAACGTTCAACATTAAGTAATTAAATTTGCAAAGATTAGGTGCTGTGTACTGAATGAAGCATCCATTGCCTGAAAGAAATAAAACTTTGAATGTACTTTAGTGGTAGAGATCTATTACTTTACAAAAGAATAAATTCAAAAAATGAAATGATCCCACCCCACCAACAAAAAGATAAAATAAGACCCTTGTGCTGTTTGTATGTATCATGTTGCTTCCCTTGCATGGCTGCTGTCTCCTGTGACAAATATGTTGGTGACATTTATATTTAAAGTGAATATCATGTACTTTTAACTGGACTCACAGACACAATAGAATCATGACTGATCTCTTCTTTTAAGCTGACTAGAAAAGACTACATGACATGCATGTAGACATACTAAAAATGTCAATAAAGTCAAAGTATTGAGTGCAAATTTGACCCAAACCACATTATTTTACGTCCGCTAAACCAAGGTTTTGAACCCCCCCCCCCACCAATCTGAAGCAAGTATAGCTCCCTCTAACATCACATCCCAACTTTCATGTTGCTAGGCCTTAGTAACGTAGAGGTCGTGCGTGCACGGAATAAAATATTTTAAGTTATAAATATAGATCTAGCATCTAGACTCTTCTATCCTTACTAAAAACAGTGATAAAGAAGATAATAAATTATATAACTTTTGTTTGACATGTATGCTATGTTTACTTCTCATTGAATTTATACTACAAATCTATAATATATCTAGCTCTACATACTCTTCATGTGGCGTCGGTGGCCGAGCAGTTAGGCTGCCGCACTGGGGATCATGAGGTCTCGAGTTCGAATCTAGCAAAGCCAGGGCCGTTTGTTGTGTTCCTTGGGAAAGACACTTAACACGCATTTTCCCCACTCTACCCAGGTGCAAATGGGTACAAGCACTAGCTTGAGTAAAAAACCTGCGTCAGACTAGCGTGCTGGCCAGGAGGTGATTATTGTCACTTTTCCACTTCCGCTATATAAACCTGGATAAGCTCCGGCTCTATAGATCTTGAAGGAACTTTACTTACATACTCTTCATGGATACCCGACAATGTCACTCCTCCCTAGCCTACACTACTCTCATACACTGAGTTTAAAAAAAATTGTTTGCAAAAGACTTTTTATAAGAATGCAAGAAGATAGTCTAGAATCTAGACTAAATGTAGATTTATCTATAGATCATTTCTTGATAATAGAATCTAGAGCTAGATTTTAGATCTAGATTCTAGATATCTAGTAGATTAGTTAGTGGTCTATGATTCTTCATGGCGTTTACTATGAAAATATCAAAACGTTCTAGACGAGATGCCAATAAGGGAGGTCACTACACTAGACCCGAAAACTACTCTCGTAATCGTCACTTACCTAGGATCAAAATTAATTTATCAAACGCCAAACAGTCATAGATAAAAAGAGAAAGATGAGTTATAGCCTTATATGGAAGCTCAGGTTAAAGTATATAAGAAGGCTTAGGTTATAGTCCGTAGCCCCGTACAAGTGCAGGCTCACCGACTTTGCATCGCTTATCCTCCCCCAGCAAGCCATTAGTTTTTTCCAACAATCCTTTTTTACTCTATACAAATACAACAGCTGTCTATTAGGGGCTTCATACTGACACTGAAATTTTCATCTGCATAATGCTATAGTTAGATAATCATATCGAGTCATTAGATGATAGCAAAGAATACAACTTCGTGGGGGGTGTCACTCTGGCCAGCCAGAGTGTTGAACAAGCTTCGACGTGAGTGTAAATTCACACCACTTTCGATTGGGCCACAACTCATCATATTCATCATACTCTTGAAAAAAACATATTGTTAATTATTATTGTTATTATTATTATTATTATTATTATTATTATTATTATTATTATTATTTATATTTTATTATTATTATTATTATTATTATTATTATTATTATTATTATTATTATTATTATTATTATTATTATTATTATTATTATTATTATTAAAATGTACATTATTATTATTCTGGAATAAACGAAGGTAAGAAAAGACTGACACACTGGACCTGACGATGTCTATGTCAGAACCACAGCCTACGTTAACCACCGTTGCTTTAACTGTTAACTGTTGACAAACCAAACAATAGCTAATCATTTCGATAGTTATTTATCTGTCACCTCATAATCTATGGCAATCGTTCGTTAAGTATAAATATCTAGACGTTGGTTTAAGTTTTAATGAAACCTTTTAATTCTTAAATTCGTCCAATATAAACACATTTTACTACTTTTTTCTTTTCTTTTTATTAATGGTTTGTATTCATGCATTTATTTATTCATGTATTTGCTTATTTTCATAAATGTTTAAAATACATGATGATACACAGTTTTGTTTAAAAATGCAATGTTATACAATGAGGTAATCTTACACACACACACACACACACACATACATGCCACACATACACACATACACACACATACACATAAAAAGGCACGGTTTTACAAGCATGAACAGAAAGGAAAAGGAGCGAGATGCGGACCGCATGCACACGTGTATATAACAGAGACAGAGAGAGAGAGAGAGAGAGAGAGAGAGAGAGAGAGAGAGAGAGAGAGAGAGAGAGAGAGAGAGAGAGAGAGAGAGAGAGACAGACAGACAGACAGACAGAGACAGACAGAGCAGAGACAGAGACAGAGACAGAGACAGAGACAGAGAAACAGAGACAGAGACAGACAGACAGACAGACAGACAGACAGACAGACAGAGATAGAGACAGAGACAGAGACACAGAGAGGCAGAGACAACAAACAGACAGACAGGCAGACAGACAGACAACAGACAGACAGACAGATAGACAGACAGGCAGAGGCGCACAGAAGAATGAAAGAAAGAGAGAGAGAGAGAGAGAGAGAGAGAGAGAGGAGAGAGAGAGAGAGAGAGAGAGGAGAGAGGGGGGTGTTAGACAACAGACAGACAGACAAATAGATAGGTTATAGTGAAGGGAGAGACAGAGAGAGAGAGAGAGAGGAGGGGGGTAGAGAGAGAGGAGAGAGAGAGAGAGAGAGGAGAGAGAGAGAGAGAGAGAGAGAGGAGAGAGAGAGAGAGAGAGTTAGAGCAGAGAGGTTTAGGTAAATTTTATACATTGGGAATATTAGACAGGGTTTCTTTGTTTCCTCCCATGTTCATCGGCCCCAACCCCACTCTACTGCACAACCTCATTTTCCTCGTATTCCTCATCCTCCTTCTTCTCGCTTCTCTTTCTTCTTTTTCAAGCAATCGTTCTCTGTGTGGATGTCTGCCTCATAAGCACAGTTGGCCTATGATGAACAAGGTCTCAAAAGAACAAAAGCATAAGAAAAAGTTAACCCAGGCAAAATGCGTTAAATAATATATATTTTTAAATCATTCAAATTAAAAGAAACTTTGCAACTAACATGAAGTGTCGATTGTACCCTCAAATATTATAAACCGTAATTTAAAGTGTCTTTCGTACCATCACTATTGCACAAGCCCTACGAAGACAGGGATTTCTATTTTTAGTAACTTACACATGAATTTAATGTCACAATAAGGGTTAACTCCCTTCCCTTTCAGATATCGTTAAAGTTTCGTTACCGATATAAAACAAAATGT